>BPLR01013211.1:0-73285 GCA_021605095.1 Caerostris extrusa | reverse complement strand
GTTGGCTGGCCAAAACTTTCTCCATCACTTGTTACTCTATATATGTTTGAAATAATTTTGCTTCCAGCAATGTAGTTTTGCAGCCATCTGATTTATTATATTTCATAATTTTGAGCATGGATCAACTTTTGTTGTATGTCTATTAAAGGTGATCACACACTCTTTCATTTTACAAGTGATAAGACGACCGTTAGATCGGTTATTGGAGAATTACTGATTCGGAGGACTCTGCGCAGCGATTGTTGGTTGGCCGTAGCCAAAAACTTCCACTTGTTACTATAGTTTGGCAGCTTGCTTCAGCAATGGGTTTTGCAGCCATCTGATTTATTATATTTTCATACTTTCTTGAGCATGGGATCAACTTTGTATAACTAAAGGTGATCACACACTCTTTCGTTTTACAAGGCGATAAGACTAGACCACACAGTCATCGGTTATTGGAGAATTACTGGATTCGAGGGCTACTAGTGCAGCGATTGTTGTTGGCTGGCCAAAACTTTCCATCACTTGTTACTCTATATATAAGTCTTGAAATACCTTGCTTCAGCAAAGGTTTTGCAGCCATCTGATTTATTATTATATCCATAATTTGAGCATGGATCAACCTTGTTGTATGTCTATGACTATTACAGGTAATCACAGACTCTTTTCTGTTTTACAAGGCGATAAGACTAGACCACACGGTGATCGGTTATTGAAGAATTACTTCCGAGGGCTAAGCGCAGCGATTGTTGTTGGCTGGCCAAGCCCATCACTTGTTACTCTATATAAGTTTGAAATACCTTGTCAGCAATGGGTTTTGCAGCCATCTGATTTATTATATTTCATAATTTTGAGCATGGATCAACTTTGTTGTATGACTATTACAGGTAATCACACGCTCTTTCTTGATATGATAAGACTAGACCACAATGGTGATCGGTTATTGAAGAATTACTGATTCGAGGACTACTAGTGCAGCGATTGTTGGCTGGCCAAAACTTTCTCCATCACTTGTTACTCTATATAAGTTTGAAATACCTTGCTTCAGCAATGGGGTTTGCAGCCATCTGATTTATTATATTTCATAATTTTGAGCATGGATCAACTTTGTTGTATGACTATTACAGGTAATCACACGCTCTTTTTCGTTTTACAAGGATAAGACTAGACCACACGGTGATCGGTTATTGAAGAATTACTGATTCGGAGGGCTACTAGTGCAGCGATTGTTGTTGGCTGGCCAAAACTTTCTCCATCACTTGTTACTCTATATAAGTTTGAAATACCTTGCTTCCAGCAATGGGTTTGCAGCCATCTGATTTATTATATTTCATAATTTTGAGCATGGATCAACTTTGTTGTATGACTATTACAGGTAATCACACGCTCTTTCGTTTTACAAGGCGATAAGACTAGACCACACGGTGATCGGTTGAAGAATTACTGATTCGAGGACTACTAGTGCAGCGTTGATTGTTGTTGGCTGGCCAAAACTTTCTCCATCACTTGTTACTCTATATAAGTTTGAAATACCTTTGCTTCAGCAATGGGTTTTGCAGCCATCTGATTTATTATATTTCATAATTTTGAGCATGGATCAACTTTTGTTGTATGACTATTACAGGTAATCACACGCTCTTTCGTTTTACAAGGCGGATAAGACTAGACCACACGGTGATCGGTTATTGAAGAATTACCGCTGATTCGAGGGCTAGTGCAGCGATTGTTGTTGGCTGGCCAAAACTTTCTCCATCACTTGTTACTCTATATAAGTTTGAAATACCTTGATTTTGCAATGGATTTTGCTGCCATCTGATTTATTGTGCTTCATAATTTTGAGCATGACACTGTCTTAAAACTATTAAAGTTGATCAAACACTACTCTTCGTTCTGCTGCTGGGCACAAGGCTAATTCCCACAGAGATCGTTATGGTGAATTACTTTATGAGGAGACTGCTGGTAGGCTAAAAATTTCTCCAGCAGGTATCGCTCTATATAAATTTGAAATATCTTGATTCAGCAATGAATTTTGTTGTCATCTGATTTATTATTATATGCCATAATTTTGAGCATGAAGCATCTTTGTCGTATAACTATTAAAGGTGATCTCACTATCTTTCGTTCTACAAAGGACATAAGCCTAGATCACACAGAGATCGGTTGGTGGGGAATTACTTTTGTGAAAAAATTATTGTTGGCTGGCCAAAACTTTCTCCATCACTTGTTATTCTATTTAATCACTGAAATACCCTGATGCAGCAATGGATTTTCTGCCATCTGATTTATTATACGCTATAAATTTGTGCATGGATCATTGTTTGACATTAAAGTTTATGCCATTTATTTTTTAGAAAGCATTTTTCATTTTGTTTATTTTAAGATAAAAAATAAGCCTAATAATTTTCATACTAGACTAGTTTGGGAAACGCTATTTAATTGGTATTTTATATTACATTTCATTACAGTTTCATTACCAGAGGCATCTTAATTTCAATTTTCTGGGTATTTTTCTTCCCTATTTTTGAAACCATATTACCCATACATATAAACCCATTTACTATTTCTTATCTCTTAAATTTCATTTGATATTTTTCATTGTTACAAAAACCTTTTTCTTTTTTACTAGCATATAAAAATTCCCAAGGGATTATTTTTATTCATAATTCCCCTGACATAATGCTCCAGTAAGATTAAATGAATAGATAATTTATTTCGTTAAAAAATAAAGAATTTCTTAAAAATTAACAAAAATAATAGCACTCGCGAATTTACAATGCAAAAAAAAAAAAAATTACTGAAATTAATTCTCGATTTAATTTCAAAATAATTAATCTGACTATAAGGAAAAAAATTGAAAAATAAACAATCATTTTAGGGAAAAAAAACTGAATTAAATAACATGAAAAAAAGTACATACTATGAGTCCATAAAAAATATATTCTTACCTGATTTTGTTGGAATAGTGAAGTTTTTCATTTTAATGTGCTTAGAAAATTCAGTTTTCTTCTGAGCTACTAAAATCCAAAATCCTTTTAATTAGTTTTACTTCATTTGCTTTGTAATCGAATTTCTAATTCGATTAATTTTCTAAGACGATATTGTTTATACTACTGTGCACGAAAAGTAAGACCAATTTTTTTTTCAAAAACTCTTTATTTATGCTTCCAAATTTATTTTCAAATTAATACCCTCCAGACACAATGCACTTATGCCAACTTTTTTTCCAATCCCCAATGCATGCTAAAAAGTCATAGGCAGAGAAGGCCTTCAAAGCGCGCGGCGATTCACGTTGAATCTCTTCAGTCGACTCAAAATGGCGTCCCGGAGTGGTTTTTTGAGAGTAGGTATAGCCAGAAGACGCAGGATGTGAATGCTTGTGGAACGATATGGGTTTCATTTTTGGCAAAATAATTAACGAAGAATCAATACAGTGGGAGCCGGGCAATTTTCGGTATCAATTTTTTCGGTATCAATCGAGATTTGACGCGTTTGAGGCCCAAAATTTAATTGACCGATCCAACATCATCAGCAATGTCGCTAATTGTAAATAGTTTGTAATCACCAAATCTTAAATTTTGGACATGAGCTTCGTCGGTAGAGGTTGATGATCGACCAGAGCGTTTTTCGTCTTCAACGCGTTCTCTCTGCCTTCTTTGAATTGTTTATGCCATTTGCAAACATTTCTTTCCGATATAATTTGTTCACCGAGTGCCTTCTGCAACATTCTATACGTTTTCGCACACTAATATTCATTCCGCAAACAAATTTTAATGCAATTTCTTTGCTCAATTAATTCAGACATTTCAAAAATCAACAGAATCAGTTTTAGCGTCTCACAAAGCCAAGCGTAACCAAACACTAATGAATATTTTGATATCAAATTTCACAGATGTCAAGGACAGTGCAGTAACCTAAAAAAAAAAAAAAAAAATTGAAATTCCATAAGCCCCGGGAATTTTAATTTGAAAATTGGTCTTACTTTTGGACACATTAGTACTGCAATATTTAAATATTAGCGTTAACAAAACCGTTTTATAAATATTTTCGTTTTTTAATGTTTCCTAGCCAATCTATCTCGTTAAAATATTTCTGATGGCGTACATATTCTTTTAGCAGTTTTTTTCTGTGTAATTTTAAAAACTTTTCTTGTTCATTTTTAGTTCTATTATGTTTAATTTTAGAACAAAACTATTTTATTTATTTTCAGTAATATAAATAAGTCGTTTTAGTTTGGATATCTCTCCATTCATAAATTTGCAGTAACACGCATATAATTTTTGGAAAATCAAAGAAATAATTTTGATGAACCAATAATTTATGGAATAAATTCACTTTGAGAATTTTTTTCTAATTTCATCATAATTAATTTAAAATTAATATGTAAACATGAAAAAAAGTGTTAGTACTGGATTTAAACGTGGATTATTTATCATTTTTACCGATCTTGTATTGTCAACTAAGCAGTGAAGTGAATTATTTTGAACAACTTTATATTGTCAATAAGAGGTTAAAGTGCATTATTTTTTTACCAATCTTATATTGCCAACCAAGCAGTTAAAGTGAATTATTTTTATCATTCTTATATCGTCAACTAGGCAGTTAGAGTGCATTATTTTTACCAATTTTTTATTAACAACTAAATTATTAAAGTAAATTAAAATAAATTGTCTTACTACATTAATTGAAATATCAGTATAACTGGATTAAAAATTTTATTTATTATAAAATATGCTTTTGCTTCTTAAGATTTAAAAAAACATTATATCTTGCTGTTACATTAAAATCCAACTTTTCAAAATCATTTTTTTTTCTTTAAGTAATAATTTTTTTATTAAAATACATGACTCACCATTTTCGTGGGCCTCAATTTATACATTACTTGATATAAAAGTGTTAATAAAACCATCAACAATAAAATAAATTTAATTCTGGGTAGTTTTGTTTAAAATTGCTTATTTTTTAATGCATTGTAATTTAACAATACATTTTCTATGCCCGAAATAAAGACGAGAAAATCCTAACAAAACAATTGTTTGAAACAAGAAATATAGATAAAAGCAACACTTTGTTTCCATTCTCTGCTGTCGGTTATATCCCATACAAATGGTGATAAATGGTGTGTTTTGGAGAGTTTGGCCGTGCGATCAAATACAACTGCTGTTCACTAGAGAACTACATTAAGAGTACGAGTACTTCGTTTATTTCCATGGGATGCTATAGTTTCCATTTTTTATAGGTTTCTCTACTTTTATAGTAACATTCATTATTATAATGAACTCTCCAATTTTTGAAAATTATGTATATTTGTCTAATATAAAAACGAATTAAAGAGGAAATTAGATATTTTATTTAGCATTGTTTTATTATTTTGTTATGATATAATTTTTAATTTCGCTATTCTCATATCAAACATAGCTATATCTTATGCAATAAATGTTACAATGGATATTTTATTTTGTTACATATTTTAGGTCAATATTAAGTGATAAATTTTACATATGCATTGTATTTAAAATGGATATTAATGATAGATCTTATATAATAAATATAGTTAAATGCATCGTTAAATTCATTATTTGATATTTAAAAACAATGTCTAGGATGGATTTATGTAATAAATGTTATAATATACAATCTTTTTTACAATGAAAAAATTTTTACAATTTATTTAATAAATAATTAAAATAATTTTTTACATTTTATTTAATAAATATTATTACAGACAATTAATTCCAATGGAAATTATAGATAATCTTTTAATATAGACCAGAGCGCCCTATTTACTACTACTACATCAGGCCACATCACTGTGCCCAGAGCTGAGTTACCCATATACAGTTTGGGAATGATGTAGGGGGAGAAACCTTGATTGGGCTCTGTGACGCTCATATGAGAACAGGCCTACTGTTTAAACTGGATTCCGAACCACTACAAACATCTATGGAACCGCTGGGACTCAAACAAGAAACTTGTGGTACCAAACGCCAGAGCGTTACCCACTCAGCCATCAGGCTCCAAAAATTATTACGATTCCTGGAATAGAACCAGGGCGAGAGCCAGGTATAGAATCCTAACCACTAGACCATGCCGGAACTCTGTTGGATAATACGTTCATATTCAAAAATACGACAAGCGAAAGATGATAGAAACTTACTATATGTGTGGGGAATGGGGAATAGACTTGACAAATCCATAGGCCGGAATGCTCTTCCGTTGGGTGTGGGATCCACCAAGATGGTAGAAGGTAACGGGTACAGATCCTCCCAGATGGGTACAGAGTAAAGGTGCAGATACACCCAGAGGTTATTGTGTTGGTCATTTAAAATTGTGATTTACAAAATGTCGTTTCCGAGACAAGCCACCCTGGAAGACCCTGGATAACTTTGAATTCCCAAATGAAGTAAGGTCAAAGTGGCCGGCAAATAAAGAATAACGTTTTTAATTATAGACATGTTATTTCACATAGTAAACCATTGTGTTAAAATGACCAGCGAAATGGATAATAAATTTAATCCAAAAAATAATTGCAAGCAGTACATACGAAACATTAATGTTGTTGTGCTGTATCCCTCATGGAAGAAGGGTTCAGCTTCTGTTGTGATGGAGCACCCGTAGGTAGCAGTCTCACTTGGCTCCGTGTCGCTGAAGAACGAGGGTAGAGCCTTCCAGAAGGACATGAGAGAACTACCACACATTTGCTTATCGTAAGTTAGAAAACTCGGAAAACTCCCACCAGGTAGTCCGACCAACGAGACAACATACTAAACATCCCAAATGCCACCGAGTCTCCTAGTTTTTTCAATCAGTGTCCACAACTAAGCCACCAGGGATTGAACCTCCGCCCTAATGTTCCCCAGCGGCACACATTGACACTGAGTCACGAGTTAGGCGCTGAACATTAATGATAATCATAATACTGAATAATGTGATATCTAAATCATAACAAAAATATATTTCTGGTTAAAATATTGAAGAAAACACTGTAATTTAAAAACAACAATTTAACTATATCCAAACTAATACCGTGTATCACACATTTTATATTTTATTATAACTCCTTCATATTGAAATTTTAGAATATTAACTTACTTCATATATAAAGATTTTTTTAAGTAAATTTTATATTTCCTTTGAAGAATATAATAATGTCGTATTAGTATGACCAGTCAAATCTGAAAAGTAAACTAACTAAACCTCATAAAACCGAATAAAATATTTGAAACTAAATTCATAATAAACAGATGCATTTCTAGGAAAATCTTTCATACCATTTAATGAAAACACAAAATACTTCTTAGAATACTTTAAATATTATTTATGAATAACGTTGTATAACGTCATTATAGCGCTGTATTTAAACAACATTTTCGTCTCGATGATATTTGCAAAAGTCTTAAAACGCCTGTTGAATGAAAATAAGCATGAAATAAATGGAGAAAAAGCATAAATATGTATTTCGATTTAAACTATTCTTGAATGCTTTATGATCATACTGACTCAAGTCTCGACAATTTAAAAGTATTTTTAAATAGCATATGTTTATTTGCATTTTTTTTATATATTGTATAAATTTGAAATTCCCGTTTACGTAATAAAACATAAATATTTAATTGGTTTAAATTTGTATAGTTGAAGTGAATGATAAATCTTCAAATTTATCTATCGGCCTCTCTCCGTATCTTTATATATATAATTCTTCTGAACATGTGTTTGTGGGGAGCGCTTTGGGTCTACCTCCTCGTGGTGCCCCCTGGAAACGTCACTTAAGACGGCTAAGAGACCCATACATCTCCGCGGGTGTTCTCGAACACGTTCTGTAGCGTGGACGCTGATGCCCTGGAGTATAACAAGCCCAGTTGAGGGCAGCCAAAGGCGGTGGGGGTGTTGTACTTATTACATATCACACTATCCGTGGAGCCGGATAAGGCGGAATCCTGGTGGCCCTGAATTGGTTCTGTCTGCGCTTCTGGCCATGCAGTTCTCCGTAAGCCTTCGGGCAGGTCGGGTTATCATTATTGAACATGTGTTTGTCACTGAACTCCTTCTAAACTTCTGGACCGATTTTGACGACAATTTTTGAGTGAGTCCATAGATGGTTTAGATTCACAACTGAACCCGGTAGGTGGCACTGAAATCGATATAATTCTTCTGTACGTGTGTTTGTCACTGAACTCCTCCTAAACGGTTTGACCGAATATAACGAAATTTATTCTATGTGTTTGAATGGGTCCCTGGTTTAGATTCATAATTGGACACGGTATGTGGCGCTACAATCGATATAATTCTTCTGTACGTGTGTGTGTCACTGAACTCCTCCTAAACGGCTGGACCGATTTTGATGACAATTTTTGTGTATATTTGAGTGGATCCCTGGATGGTTTAGATTTGCAATTGGATCCAATAGATGGTGCTTCAACTGGGTTTTTCTGTACGTGCGTATGTCACTGAACTACTACTAAACGGTTTGACCGATTTTGACGAAATTTTTTGGGGGAGTTTAGCAATGTTTTTGCTTTTCCATTTGTTATAAGTTGCCACCAGATGGTGCTGTAGTATATGAACTTCAATACCGTTCAACTAATCGCTAAGGAAATTGGTAATAATAGGTATTCGAGTATGGAAGATATGCTCACGCTATCTACCTTATTATTACTTGCCACATATGAACATGGTGATTGGAACATGGCGAATATATGGCGATACGTAATTTTCCGTAATGCATTTATTTATTTATTATTATTTTTTTATTTATTATTATTTATTATTTTTTATTTATTTATTATTATTATTATTATTGTTATTGTTATTATTATTTTTGCAGGGCAACGTATGCCGTATTCTGGTATTATATGAATAGTCTAGTATTCATCATAGTAATCACAAAATGAAAATTCTAGAGTGTCTCCTATTCAAACCTCTGAAAAATAAATAAATAAATAATAATAAAAAAATTAAAAAATAATAAATAGAAAATGAAATTGTTCAAATTTGAAATGTGCATACCCTAAAAGTTATTTAGTGAACATAAAGATCAAAATGTTTAACGGCAAAATTGCAATGGCAGATAAAAAGTAAAGAACACAAAAATGTTTACAAAATATAAAATGACACTGACACTCAATCAATCAGATAGTTCAAAAGTCAATATAAATTAACAAGTCAAAAGAAATTAAATTACGGCATCCTGAGGATTTCTTTTTATCAGGAAATACGTATCTTCCAGATGTTATTAAACCACGTTATTTCTGCTCATTAGATGACGGAATCCATGTCAAAGATACTTCAAGAGACGTAATCCGGAGTGACAAAATAATCTTTTGTTTAGAACCGGCAAGGCTTGGGACAAAAAAAGAATGAGCTGACAATACCAGAAATTTTATAAGCTAAAAATGAATCGTGTGACAGAGTCTAGCAATTGTTAGTAATAATATGGATATTAAATTAGTGAATCTCAGAAAAATATGATCAATTGGGATGATGATTAGAGGGGAGATGGGATTATTGTTAATTGTGAAGCTACATGCGTATAAAGGTATTATAAAGGATAATTATGAAACTATCTGTGTATGTGTAAGTAGACTATTGCCCACTTTCAACTTATCCTTATGTAATTTTTTACAAAAATTATTGTTAATTCAATGTATTAGGTTAATTCAAGGTAATTATTCAAGGTAATTATTGTTAATTCAAGGTTTAGGGGTGAGTTCATTATTTTGAAGAAATAAGTTTTAAGAAAAGCATACCTTCAAGAAATTAAGAATCCATAATCTTTCTACCTACTGAGAGACTGAAAGTAAATTACATATATTCTATAATATTTCAGTGATATTTTAATGTGACAAAAATTTAAAAATGCGAAATTGCAGAAATGGAATTTAACAGAAATTAAAAATAGACTAGAAGAATCCTTTAATACAGAAAAATATTTATCACTATTTCGTTTAAGTAAATATAATAAACTATCTTACTGATTGTCCGCACAGAACAGAACAAAAAATTGTCCGATCTAATGGAGTGTACGAAGTTTTGAGTTTACACAATTTCATACACAGTTGATACCCAGTTTTATAAAATTAACTCATTTTACAGAAAATAGGAAGGATTAATTAATAAATCTTGCAACAGAAAATTTAATTCATGTACTCAAAAATTTCAAGATACCCATATCATGATTTTCAGAACTTCAGCAATATACTATATCAAATAATAGGTAAATAACAAGAAATGTAGTATATAATGTACAAATTATCAAATATATCATTTCAAATAATTAAAAGAGTTATAGCATAGTAATCTTTAAATTATTTTCGTCCAGTTTATTTTAAATGGACAATGTAAAAAAAAATTGGATTATAAAAATTGAATAATAGAGATAAGTATTTAAAGAAATATAATTTCACTGTTTCTTATTTATTTTCATATGAATAAGGAAGCAATGCATATTTATTAGTGGCTATGTTGTTTCTCGAAAATGAATTCAGTTTCATTAGACTTAATAGCAAAATTTTAAAGGTTTAATATGCATGATACTCGAGTGATATCAAACATCTTACCGTTCTGTTCTTTTTCTTCTTCAAAATAGAAATTATAATAAATGTTTTATAAGTATCTGCTTGCATGTAAAGTTGCATGGGAAAAATAATCCAGCAATTAAAATGTGTGAAGCGATGGATGCATTTTATTGTAATAAAAAAATTAAATACTTATAAAAAATTAATTACTTATTATAATACTTATAAAAATACTTATCATAATACTTATAAAAAATACTTAATATAATACTTATAAAAAATACTTATTATAATACTTATAAAAAAATACTTATTACAATACTTATAAAAATACTTAATAAATTCTAGCAACGAAACATAACATTATGCGTTCATGTAATTAATCTGGAGTATCATAGAAAACACAATTTGTTGTTTTAACCTAAACACTTATTTAGTTTCAATTTAGTAATAACTAAAAAACTTAGTTTAAAAAGACAATATATATATATATAGATAGATAGATAGATAGATGTATATAGATAGATAGATAGATAACCTATTCTTGTAGTTGTCTTCAAGAATGCTCAGAATTTTGATTTAGAGTCATTTGTAATTGGATAGAAAGATGTATAGTAAACTTTGTATAACCCAAGGTTTACAACGGAGGTCTAACTAAATTGAACACTACGTTAATAAATTTTTCTGAAGATATAGGGTTAGGATTTATTTATTTTTATTCTGAATTTAGTAAAATTTGAATAAACTTTCGTTATCTACTAATGAGCAACAAAAAAATATAGTTCAGGGAAATGACCTATAGATGGCGACATGTGTAAGAGGGAAACAAAAACTTATAATTCCAACAATGTTATAGATTGGTTTGACGCTCTACGGTCATTTTCTGCACACTTTAGGCTAATTACACTGGGAGCTACAGTTTAACGCAATGTTATAGAAGCTATTTAATCAACCATTCCATTTATTACAAAAATAGCATATATCGTAGCAGGAGACCACCAGTGCAGAAAAAAATATTGAAGTTAATTATTCATTCATTTTTTTTTATTTATTAATTTTTATTTGCGTTTCTAAATTGGACATCTCAAATCTTTTTTTTTTTTTTTCTTGACAAGTATGTTACACCATGTTTGACTTAAATTTCAATTTGTAAAACATATTTAAATTTCAACACAGACGTTAATAGAAACAGTTATTAAAATTGTTCATTAATCTTTTAAACTTGTTTGATTCGATTTAATAATTAACAATTTGATTTAAAATTACAAAAACATGTTGTGCTAGACAAAATTAATAAATAATTACTTTACCAAAATTAATAGAATTGATGATGTAGAATTAATAGAAGTTACAAAAATCCAGATTGAATATTGCATAAATAACATAATTAACAATAATAGATCATCAGATATGCAAAAGCATGAAAAGCACTTTTATCAATTTTAATTTCAATTATTTGTAACCACGCATGTCCAACCTTTAATTTGCTTTAGACACATTTTAAAGAAAAATACTTTTGCAATCTGCTTTTGAAGGACAAAACTCCTGCTGATCATAAATTTAATTATACATAACTATTCACCATAACAAATCAACAAATATGTTGTTATGCCAAAATAATTCTTAATTTCGTATTGTATAAAAAAAAAAAAAATTTTCTTTTAAATCATTTAGCATTCAAGCAGTTTTATTTCATGAAATAATAAATTTCAGAAAATAAAAAATGAAAGAAGAATGAATAAAACCGAAAATTTTAATTGAGCACTAACATCATCTGATATATTTTAATGGAATAACAATTTTAAAATGCAAGTTCATAAAAAAAATTGAAATATTTCTTTTCGGTAAATTACGATTTTATTTCACTGAACTGTGTTTTCTATTATAATTAAATATGTATTTATTTTTGGATTTTAACTTTGCAAAGCAATATATAAAGTGTCATAGGGGGTTTTATTTTTAACAATAGATGGCGCCACATTTCTGAAACATTTATTTGAAAATACAGAGGAAATCTGCAACAAGAAATTTAGAACTGCATAAACAAATTTAACAGTATAATATAATGTAATTACCAATATATATATATATATATATATATATATTGGTAATTTACATTATATTATACTGTTAAATTTGTTTATCTCTAAATAATACAAAATTCGTGGATTAATTATATCTTTTAATATTATGTTAATTTTCATACATCTTTAAAAAAAAAAAATTAAAAAAATATAAATTCAAAACATGGATCATGCAGTAAGCGAATAATGGATATTACCATTATTATAAATTTTAAAACTTCACACATAAATAGTTAAAATTATTTACATGAATATTTTTAATATATAATTGTCATTTTTTATTCATGTAAATGAATAGCCCTTTTTATTAATTAAAAAAATTTAAAAAAATAACAATGAAATATTTTATTGATCATATATTCAGAAATATACATTTAAGTAGTTGTATTAACAAAATGGTATAAAGAATTAATTTTTTTATTGATATTTTAATTGATTTTTATTTACTATTAAACAATATTAAAAAATTAAATTAAATTATTTCAAAAGTTATTCATGCAGATTTTCCAGTTAATCTACACATATTACAGTTTTGTTTACATAATCATGCATACTACATAATATCGTTTGTATTTATCAAAAACGGTTTACTTATAAATCCATTAAATGATTTAATTTCCATCTATATGATTATACATCACGCCAAATATCTAAATATATTTGTGCTCCATTGTGGCATCCTTTATTTATGGCTTTTGGTATGAAAGTTTGGTAAAAGGCATTTGGTAAAAAGTAAAAGATTATCAAATCATGAGGGGAAAAAAAAAAAAAAGAAACAGATGCATAAATTTAAAAATATCCAATTCTAGTATAATTAGTTATTTACTTGAAATATTTATTTTTCCTTTTATTTCTCCCTAAATATAAAATTAAAATTAAATTGTATGCATGATTTATGCTATAATTTAAACATATGCTTAATATGTAAAAAGAGAGAGAGGGAGAGAGAGATTTGGCAACCAATTGATTAAAAGATTGGCAGTGAAAAATTAAATTCAAGACGTTTTGTGGTCTTCGAATGTATAAAAAATATTGCCATTTATTGGAAGGTTTATTACAATATTAATCTTAGTAAAAAAATTATTAATTTCTAAATTGTATTTGTGCTTTAAAAATTATGGTACATTGAAAAATTAAAAATATGTTGCACATTTAATAAAAATAGAATTGCCAATCAATTTATCAAATTTACTTGAAACTTAATAGAAAATAAAATTCAATAATTTTCATATATCAGTTGGGTTACGTAGGTGCTGCCATCTATCAATGTTTCATGAAACAAGTAAATAGTAAAGAATTTTTAGATGCACATTTTAATTCTTTTCAAACAATTAAAAAAAAAAAAATGCTGAAGGCATGTTTCGAGTAATTTGATTTATTGTTTAAATAATTTATATTTGTTTTCACTGTGTATTTTTTGTTTTTTGAAAAAACTTTTTCTTGGTTTTTTTTCCACATTTTTAAATTTTTATATTTCTATCGATATTAAACTCGACTATAAAAAATTGCAATATATTTTCACGTATGAATAATAATATAAATTTAATTTCAAAATTAAATTTCATTATCTGCTTTGTAAACAGAAATCAATTAGTTTAAAAATTGTAAGTATATTTTTTTTTTTTTCTCACTAAACTACTACAAATCGCGGACTTCTGTACTGGCGGCAGCATAAGGGCTAAGGGTCGGGTTCGCTGGTGGTATCGTTATAGTCACTGCTATCAAAAGACGAGGAAAATTCGATGGCGATTGTGACAATATGTGTAAATATATCTCTCATCGATAGTCTGCTATGGTGTTTTTCATATGGTAGTGATCCTCACAGTGGGGTATGTGAACCAACCCTAGGATACATAAAGTGATACTTCGGGGTATACAAAGACGCTGACTCACGATCACTGAATGTACATCACCTGAGTATAAGGTTTTTTTTCAAGATACGATGTGTTGGCTTCAGTAACGTTTAGGGAAGCTCAACGTCATAAATGGATAGAGTTTAAAGCGCATGCGCTTAAAGACACTGGGAATTAAAGCTATCTGCTTTGGGAAGGAAGATGCATCTCAAGATTCAAGAAGAACCTGGCAGATAAAACCACGTTATAATCCAAATTGAAATAGAGACCATTTCCTAATGGGTGGATGAGATTGAAAACCGAATAGTAGCGACAGAAATAAATGCAATTTTATAATTGATTTTCTACATATCCATGGGAAGTAACAGTTTTTATAAGGATATCAATTAAATTGAAATAATGAAATAAATTGGATAATAATAATAATTGATTACTTAAAAATTATATTTGAAATCTTATGTAAATGTATGTATATGGTTTAAAATAAATAAATTTTTAACTCACGCACATAATATATATTAATTTATACTACATTATATGCCATGCAATTTTTAAATTCTTTTTTGCCAATCTTTTAAGCTATCAGAAACGTTTGGAGATTGATGCCATACAGTACGTAAATGGGGTCAGTTATCCTTTTTAAAAAAATCCTCTTATATCTACGGTCACTGGCCTGTTAGTGTATACATAAAGTGGCCCATGAGGCCACTGTTAATAAAATAGAAAAAAAGTATTGCAAAATCTTAAATATTTGCACTAAATTTAAATACTTTAAAATAATTAATTTTCTAAATGTTTCGCACTTTAAAAATACCCAATTTTCTTAAATAAATTTCACACTTTAAAATAATTATTTTCACAATTAAATTTCATACTTAAGAATAATTTCACAACTTATACTACTGATAATTTTAAAGTTGTATTTTTTTATTTAATTGCTGACTCTGAATTAAGTTATATTTATATTTAACATATATATATTTATTAGGAGTCATTAATTAAATAATAATTTTTGTGAAATATTTTATGTTAATTATTTCCAATTTATTATTCAATATTTCGCAAGCACAATATTTATAAATAATAGTGTTTCATTTAACATGGAGAGCTTTGTATTAATTTTAATATTTATTAAATTATCCTTCGAAATCAACAATAATCATTCCAATAATTCATTCAATATATATATATATATATATATATATATATATATATATATTCTTCTTATTAACGTTATATAAATAAAATTATTAGTCATTCTAGAAATTGATTGCAGAATTAAAAACAATTGAGAGTATATTTAGAATTCTGTTTCCTCTACTTTCAGTAAACTATTGCTAAAATGACCTTTAGATGGCGCCACTGTGACAAATTAATAATTAGCTTCAATGTTTAATACTATAAATTGATTATTTCATATTGACATAAAAAAATCTGAAAATTAACGTATATATATATACACCGAAGTGACAAAAAGTCATGGGATAGCAATATGCAAATTTTCATATGGCAGTAGCATCGCGTAGAACAGGTATAAATGCGCAGTGCTTTTTCGCAGAGCTTTTCATTTCTGTTCAAGTTATTCATGTGAAGAGGTTTTGACGTGATGATGACCGCACGACGGGAATTAACAGACTTTTGAACGCGGAATGTTAGTTGGAGCTAGACGCATGGGTCAGCCATTTCGGAAATCGTTAGGGAATTCAACATTCCCAGATCCACTGTGTCAAGAGTGCCAGAGTATGAAATTTCAGGCATAACATCTCACCATGGACAGCGCAGTGGTCGACCGCCTGCACTTAACGACCGAGACCGGCGACGTCTGCAAAGAGTCGTAAATTCTAACAGACAAGCAACACTGCGTCAAATAACCGCAGAAATCAATGTGGGACGTACAAGGGACTTGTCTGTTGGAACTGTGCGGAGAAATTTGGCTTTCTTGTGCTATTCCAGCAGAAGGCCGACACGAGTGCCTTTACTGACAGAACGACATCGCTTGCAGCGACTCTCGTGGGCACGTGAGCATATCGGTTGGTCCCTAGATGAATGGAAAACCGTGGCCTGGTCCGATGAGTCACGATTTCAGTTGGTAAGAGCTGATGGTAGGGTTCGAGTGTGGCGCAGACCCCACGAAGCCATGGACCCAAACTGTCAGCAAGGCACTGTTCAAGCTGGTGGTGGCTCCGTACGGTGTGTGGCTGCTGTTTTCATGGCATGGACTTGGTCCTCTGGTGCGACTGGACCGAACATTGACTGGAAATGCTTATGTTCAGCTACTTGGAGATCACTTGCAGCCATTCATGGACTTCATGTACCCAAACAACGATGGGATTTTTATGGATGACAATGCGCCATGTCACCGGGCCACAACTGTTCGCGATTGGTTTGAAGAACATTCTGGACAATTCCAACGAATGATCTGGCCACCTAGATCGCCGACATGAATCCCATCGAGCATTTATGGGACATCATCGAGAGGTCTGTTCGTGCCCAAAATCCTGCACCATCAACGCTTTCACAATTATGGACGTCTATCGAGACAGCATGGCTCAATATTCCTGCAGAAGACTTCCAACGACTTGTTGAGTCCATGCCACGTCGAGTTGCTGTACTTCGCCGGGCGAAAGGAGGGCCGACACGATATCAAGAGGTATCCCATGACTTTTGTCACTTCAGTGTATATATATATTTAAAATCAAGCGCTTAATATTAATGGTTTGTTGATGTGAAGTTTTTGCATTTTAGTAAATTGTTCATCCTCAATAGAACGTTGATGTAATGTATTCAATAATATTCACATTTTGTTGCCCTACCTAATTCATATAATAAGTAATAATATTTAAAATATATTTTGACTTTAAAATATTATCCATGGTGCAATTACGGATACGAAAACCTTCACTAAGTGCTACAATTATTTTCATAGTTATTAATGTATATATATATATACGAAACTTATATAGAAGTATTTGAATATTTAATGCATATTTTTAAATTTGGCAATAACTTTGATTTTTTTTTAAAACATCGGTGGATATCATATTTCATTCAACTGGCATTATTTGGATTGTAATTTGTATTCCACTTTGAAATTGCTTTATTATTGTATGCTTAGAGTAAATAACAAATACATTTCCAATTACTTAATAACATATAGAACATACAGTGATGAATAATAACATAAGCAAACTAGTATTCAAATGTGTTTAATTTTGTTTTTTTCCCTTGTAAATGTTAATAATACCTGATTGCGTTTCACTATATTGCTATATTGTATCAATTCAAGTAGCTACAGTGATTAAGAAAAAATTTCCTTAAAAATATGTATTTAAGGGCAATTGGAGATGTTATTTGACTGTATGCCATTAATAAATAACAAAGAAATTTGATTTGATTTGCCTGCTCTACGGTCATCTTGTAAACACTTCAGGCTATGTCCAGTGGATCTAGAAATGCCAAATTACGTGATATTAAATTAGGCATTCAGCAATTCCAGTAAATTTTTGATAATTATTCATTTTTCTTGTAGTTAATGTACACTTTTGTGTAAATTAGTAATAGTAATAAAAACAATAATATTTTTTTACCTCTTAGGGGGAACTCACTAGCTATTATTGTTGTTATAAAAATAATTAAATAAATCGCTGTTGTTTAATCAAATGGATAGTATAGTAGTGGCTAAAGAAGGATTTACAGAAAATATTTATTTATAGCAAAATGTATAAAGAAAAACTGTAAACAACAATCAACGCTTGTTTATTTTTAAATAGCTTTTTGTTTCGAATGCTGTGCATTCTGACTTGAAAAAGTTCATTATTTATAACAACACATATAGTTGGGAATTCAGTGTTTTACATGGATCACGATGAGAGATCTTCTATATTGCACAGATATTTTGTCACCACAATTTAAAATGGAAATTCCCAAGGGTTACACCTATTTTTCGTTTTCATTTTTTAATCAATGAAATTAACCAAACGGCAATATCGTCTACCCAAATAACAAGCCTATTTCAGTACAGAGAAGGAGTTTTCAGTTTAAAATTATTTTATCAGTTTTGAAACCAGCTGTGCTAGTTCTGAAACAAAACAGTCTATCAAATAGGTTTTTTATTTCGGGTGTTTTCAGATCCGAATCCAGGCAATGGCATGGATGTTTGTTAGTAGTTCGGATTCCGGGTTAAAACTGTAAATCCCAGCCCTTCTAGCCTAAAGTGTGCACCAAATAACCGAAGATTGACAAACCAAATCGGACCATTTGTTAGAAGAAAATAAATGCGCTTAAGAAAGAAAAATATCAGACTTAAAGGAAAGTCATGGCATTTCCAAAGACGAAATTTTTACAAATATTGCAATTAATTTTAAAATAATCTACAAAGTTTTTCTCAACGGAGTTCGCACCTGTGCCCTCTAAAAACATTAACTACTGGTATTATCATTGGGCCACTAATAGTGTATATTATAATTTAATGTATATTTCTTTATTATTGTTGATGTGTTGTTTCTGATCCCACTTGGTAGAAAGGGATCTGGACCATGTCCAAGAACCATGTGTGGTCTTATGGAAAGAGGGAAAGGAGAAGCTTCTGTTGTGATGCAGCATCCGTAGGTAGAAATAACTTGAAACGCTGACGCTTTACGGAGTAAAGGATTGTTAGCCTATTTGAAAAGGTAACTACGGCTTATAGTGGATTCCGAACCACTACAAACATCCAAGACATCCGGGACTCGTAACCGAAACCTGTAGCACCGAGCTCCAGAAAGAGTGGAAAGAAATCCTTAATCCCATATCTTCATTTATCCTATAATCTACAGGCCGTAGAGCGTCACGGAACCCAGTCAGACTTTTCACCCACATCATTCCCAAATGGCTTGTATAGGGGCTACTCAGCTCTGGGCACAATTTTAGTGGTGTGGTGTAGTAATAGTAGAAGAGTCATATTAAGATCCAGACCTATTCTTAAAGTGAATTCCGAACCAATCCTCAAACATCCAAGACACATCAGGGACTCGAAATCCCAAAAACCTGTAGTCACCAGCTAGAAAGAGTGGAAAGAAATCCTTAATCCCATATCTTCATTATCCTATAATCTACAGTTGTAGAGCGTCACGGAACCCTGTCAGACTTTTCACCCACATCATTCCCAATTTGTATAGGGGCTACTCAGCTCTGGGCACAATTTTGTGGTGTGGTGTAGTAATAGTAGAAGTAGTCATATTAGACCAGACCTACAGCTTAAAGTGAATTCCGAACCACACTACAAACATCCAAGACACATCCGGGACTCGAAAACCGAAACCTGTAGCACCGAGCTCCAGAAAGAGTGGAAAGAAATCCTTAATCCCATATCTTCATTATCCTATAATCTACAGTTGTAGAGCGACACGGAACCCAGTCAGACTTTTCACCCACATCATTCCCAATTTGTATAGGGGCTACTCAGCTCTGGGCACAATTTTGTGGTGTGGTGTAGTAATAGTAGAAATAGTCATATTAGACCAGACCTACAGCTTAAAGTGAATTCCGAAACCACTACAAACATCCAAGACACATCCGGGACTCGAAACCGAAACCTGTAGCACCGAGCTCCAGAAAAGAGGGAAAGAAATCCTTAATCCCATATCTTCATTATCCTATAATCTACAGTTGTAGAGCGTCACGGAACCCAGTCAGAGACTTTTCACCCACATCATTCCCAATTTGTATAGGGGCTACTCAGCTCTGGGCACAATTTTGTGGTGTGGTGTAGTAATAGTAGAAGTAGTCATATTAGACCAGACCTACAGCTTAAAGTGAATTCCGAACCACTACAAACATCCAAGACACATCCGGGACTCGAAACCGAAACCTGTAGCACCGAGCTCCAGAAAGAGTGGAAAGAAATCCTTAATCCCATATCTTCATTATCCTATAATCTACAGTTGTAGAGCGTCACGGAACCCAGTCAGACTTTTCACCCACATCATTCCAAATTTGTATAGGGGCTACTCAGCTCTGGGGGCACAATTTTTGTGGTGTGGTGTAGTAATAGTAGAAGTAGTCATATTAGACCAGACCTACAGCTTAAAGTGAATTCCGAACCACTACAAACATCCAAGACACATCCGGGACTCGAAACCGAAACCTGTAGCACCGAGCTCCAGAAAGAGTGGAAAGAAAATCCTTAATCCCATATCTTCATTATCCTATAATCTACAGTTGTAGAGCGTCACGGAACCCTGTCAGACTTTTCACCCACATCATTCCCAATTTGTATAGGGGCTACTCAGCTCTGGGCACAATTTTGTGGTGTGGTGTAGTAATAGTAGAAGTAGTCATATTAGACCAGACCTACAGCTTAAAGTGAATTCCGAACCACTACAAACATCCAAGACACATCCGGGACTCGAAACCGAAACCTGTAGCACCGAGCTCCAGAAAGAGTGGAAAGAAATCCTTAATCCCATATCTTCATTATCCTATAATCTACAGTTGTAGAGCGACACGGAACCCAGTCAGACTTTTCACCCACATCATTCCCAATTTGTATAGGGGCTACTCAGCTCTGGGCACAATTTTGTGGTGTGGTGTAGTAATAGTAGAAATAGTCATATTAGACCAGACCTACAACTTAAAGTGAATTCCGAACCACTACAAACATCCAAGACACATCCGGGACTCGAAAACCGAAACCTGTAGCACCGAGCTCCAGAAAGAGTGAAAGATATCCTTAATCCCATATCTTCATTATCCTATAATCTACAGTTGTAGAGCGTCACGGAACCCAGTCAGACTCATTCCCACTTGTATAGCTACTCAGCTCTGGGCTCAATTTCTTGTGGTGTGGTGTAGTAATAGTAGAAGTAGTCATATTAGACCAGACCTACAGCTTAAAGTGAATTCCGAACCACTACAAACATCCAAGAACATCCGGGACTAAACCGAAACATCCCATATCTTCATTATCCTATAATCTACAGTTGTAGAACGGAACACAGTCATCATTCCCAAACCTGTAGCACTTGTCTGGGCTCAATTTTGTGGTGTGTGGTGTAGTAATAGTAGAAGTAGTCATACCAGAAAGCTTAAAGTGAATTCAGCTCGAAAGAAACCTGGGCACCCATATCTTCATTTCCTATAATCTACAGCTGTAGAGCGTCACGGAACCCAGTCAGACTTTTCACCACATCATTCCCACTTGTATAGTGTAGCTACAATTTGTGGTGTGTAGTCATATTATTAGACCAGACCTACAGCTTAAAAGTGAATTCCGAACCACTACAAAACATCCAAGACATCCGGGACTCGAAACCGAAACCTGTAGCACCGAGCTCCAGAAAGAGTGGAAAGAAATCCTTAATCCCATATCTTCATTATCCTATAATCTACAGTTGTAGAGCGTCACGGAACCCAGTCAGACTTTTCACCCACATCATTCCCAATTTGTATAGGGCTACTCAGCTCTGGGCACAATTTTTGTGGTGTGGTGTAGTAATAGTAGAAGTAGTCATATTAGACCAGACCTACAGCTTAAAGTGAATTCCGAACCACTACAAACATCCAAGACACATCCGGGACTCGAAACCGAAACCTGTAGCACCGAGCTCCAGAAAGAGTGGAAAGAAATCCTTAATCCACATATCTTCATTATCCTATAATCTACAGTTGTAGAGCGTCACGGAACCCAGTCAGACTTTTCACCCACATCATTCCCAATTTGTATAGGGGCTACTCAGCTCTGGGCACAATTTTTGTGGTGTGGTGTAGTAATAGTAGAAGTAGTCATATTAGACCAGACCTACAGCTTAAAGTGAATTCCGAACCACTACAAACATCCAAGACACATCCGGGACTCGAAACCGAAACCTGTAGCACCGAGCTCCAGAAAGAGTGGAAAGAAATCCTTAATCCCATATCTCATTATCCTATAATCTACAGTTGTAGAGCGTCACGGAACCCAGTCAGACTTTTCACCCACATCATTCCTGGGTAATTTGTATAGGGGCTACTCAGCTCTGGGCACAATTTTTGTGGTGTGGTGTAGTAATAGTAGAAGTAGTCATATTAGACCAGACCTACAGCTTAAAGTGAATTCCGAACCACTACAAACATCCAAGACACATCCGGGACTCGAAACCGAAACCTGTAGCACCGAGCTCCAGAAAGAGTGGAAAGAAATCCTTAATCCCATATCTTCATTATCCTATAATCTACAGTTGTAGAGCGTCACGGAACCCAGTCAGACTTTTCACCCACATCATTCCCAATTTGTATAGGGGCTACTCAGCTCTGGGCACAATTTTGTGGTGTGGTGTAGTAATAGTAGAAGTAGTCATATTAGACCAGACCTACAGCTTAAAGTGAATTCCGAACCACTACAAACATCCAAGACACATCCGGGACTCGAAACCGAAACCTGTAGCACCGAGCTCCAGAAAGAGTGGAAAGAAATCCTTAATCCCATATCTTCATTTATCCTATAATCTACAGTTGTAGAGCGTCACGGAACCCAGTCAGACTTTTCACCCACATCATTCCCAATTTGTATAGGGGCTACTCAGCTCTGGGCACAATTTTGTGGTGTGGTGTAGTAATAGTAGAAGTAGTCATATTAGACCAGACCTACAGCTTAAAGTGAATTCCGAACCACTGCAAACATCTCCGGGACTGCAACCCTAAACCAGTGACACCGAGCGTCAAAGCGCTAGTCACTCGGCCATCAAGCCCAATTTATTATTGTAATTGATTGATTTGTTATATATGCCTCACGAGCATTAAAAATTTTATTTTCACCTGAAAATCCAATATAAAAAAGTCCAAAAGATCAAATTTCTAGCCCACAAAAAAAAAAAAAAAAAGACAATTAAGGCCATTGCAAAGTGATCATTTCAATGATTGCGACCATTTCCACACTTCAATGAAACACTAATAAAAATCAGCGCCGAAACCCACCACCAACCAGAAGCAGAAATCATTTATTGATTACGCATTCATCGCACAGACGACGTATTCCGTGCAGAAAGGTATTATGCCTTCTCAAAGCGAAAGCACTTTTCCTAATATCTTGAATATTGCATTGGGCACGCATAGGTTAGCACGCAGTTTTGACATTACTTGCAGTTCTGCGGAATTGCCTTTTTTTTATTCCTCATTTCGCTGGCCGTAATTTTCATTGTGCTTTTCAAATCCGTGCTTTCTGCAAAGCAATCGACATTCGGAAAGGTGGCGTTTAATTGCTGGGTTTCGATTGGAGGAAAAACACCCCAGGCTCTTTGGGCTGCGCTTAGCTGTAAAGGACTCTCTGTAGTCGTAAGCAATTTGAATGTTTTATAGGTTTTTTTTTTGTAAGTATTTTCGATGCAAATGTTTTTGTTAATGAGAGTGAGGAGAGGGTTCTCGTTATAGTTCATTCTAGAACTATTTTAATTTAAATGGATTGCAGTTTTTATTTTCGGAACACCGTGATTTAATCCTTGTAAAAATCATTTTATTTCTGACTCAGTGTCTTAGTATACTTTATCTTATTCAACAAAAACGTATACAATCCTGATATAGTAAATCTTTCACATTATTTTACAAGTATTTCCGAGTAAAAAATTATTTTGAGGGTAGGAGTTCTTGTTTTGTTAAAGTTAAGAAATGCTTTAATTTTAAATGTATACTCGTATACTCCAGTATACCCGTAGCTCATATTTGTATATTTTCGAAAACCCATGATTTAACTAGTATAAATAATTCTAATTCTGTCTCAAACAATCTTATGATACTTTGCATTATTCTTAGAAAACAATACACTCCTAATATCGTACATCTGGTATTTTTTACAGATATTTTCGAGTGAAATGTGTTTTTCTTTGTGTATGCGTGTGTTTGGGTTATTGAGAAATATTTAATTGTAAATGGATTATCCCCAGTATAGTACTGGTAGCTTATATATGTATATTTTCGGACCACCACGAGTTGGCTCGAATAAAAAGAATTTTAATTCTGACTTAAACAATCTTAGGGTACTTTGTATTATTCTAAGGCAAACACGAGTACACTCCTGATGCTGCTTCATTTCGTTGGCCGTAATTTTCATTGTGTTTTAAATCCGTGCTTTCTGCAAGCAATCGACATTCGAAAGGTGGCGTTTAATTGCTGGGTTCCGATTGGATCAAAACCCTCTAGGCTCTTTGGGCTGCGCTTAGCGTAAAGGACTCTCTGAAGTCGTAAGCAGTTTGCATTTTTTGTAAAGGTTTTTTGCTAAGTATTTTCGATGCGAATGTTTTTGTGGGGCCATCGTTCTAATTCATTCGAGAAATATTTTAATTTAAATGGATTTTCTGGAGTATACTTTCTGCTCATATTTGTATAGTTTCAGAACACCATGATTTAACTCTTGTAACTAATAGTTTTATTTATAACTTAGTACCTTAGTTTATTTTGTATTATTCGACAAAACGAGTATACCTGATTTCGTACATCTGGTATTTTTTTTTACCAATTATTTCAGAGTAAAAAATTTTTTCGGCGGGTGGGAGATCTTGTTTTGTGTAAGTTAAGAAATCTTTTAATTTTAAATGGATAACCGTGTAGCTAATATTTGTATAGTTCCGAAACCCAACGTTTCTTAACCCAATAATCTTAGGATACTTTGTACTATTCTTAGGCAACACGAAAACACTCCTGATACCGTACATCTTTCATGTCTTTACAAAGTATTTCCGAGTGAAATATTTTGTGTGTGTGTTTTTCTCGTTTTGGATAAATTGAGGAATATTTTAATTTTAAACGGATTATCCCCAGTATAATCGTAGCTCATATTTTTATATCTTCGAACACCACCAATTATATCGTATGAAAATAATTTTAATTTTGACTTAAATTATCTTAGGGTCCTTTTATTATTCTAAGGCAAACACGCGTACATTCCGGATATCGTACACATGGCATTTTTATTTTCAAGTGAAATGTTCTTTTGTGGGTTTTCCCCGTTTTGGTTAAATTGAGAAATATTTGAATTGTAAATGGATTATCCACGGTATTGTACTTGCAGCTTATTTTTTGTATATTTTCGATCATCACGAGTTAACTCGAATAAAAAGAATTTTAATTCTGACTTGAACAATCTTAGGGTACTTTGTATTATTCTAAAGCAAACTAGTACACTCCTGATACCGTTACATTTCGCAGGCCTTAATTTTCAGTCGTAAGCAGAAGCAGTAGTCGTAAGTAATATGCGTTTTTTCCTAGTTTTTTTTGTAAGTATTCTCGATGCAAACGTTTTTGTGGGTGTGGGGAGGGGTTCTCATTCTAATACATTGGAGAAATATTTTAATTTAAAGGGATTGCAGTTTATATCTTCGGAACACCAGGATTAAACTCTTGTAACAAATTAGTTTATTCCTGAATTAAATTAGTTTATTCCTGAATTAAATTAGTTTATTCCTGACTGACATCTTAGTGTACTTTATATTATTGAGCGAGAAACTCCTCGAATACAATCCTAATATAGTACATCTGACATTTATTTACAAGCATTTTTCAATGAAACGACTTTTGCTTTTTATATCTGGTTCTAATCAATTCAAGAAATATTTTAATTTTTAAATGGATGATACCCAGTATACCCGTAGCTCATATTTGTATATTTTCGAACATCACAAGTTAACTGGTATAAGAAATAATTTTAATTCTGGCTTTAACAAATCTAGGGTACTTTTGTATTATTATAAAGCAAACACGAGTACGCTCTGATATCGTACATCTGGCATTGTTTTTCAATTCCTACTATTAGTTCACACTCTCTATATACAGTAATATATATTGGTCAAATTTTAAATCGTTAATAAAAAATACTTTTTATTCATCCACTCTAGTTCAAATACATTTTTTTAAATGTGTAGTGGATGACACTTGATGTTAATACAGTTTTTCAAATATTAATTCAGTAATTAAATTTAATTAATTTTAGTTTCATATGTGAGAAAAGAATTTCTATTATATAAGATATTTAGCAGGATATAAATTTAGGAATAAATACAGTCAGCGGTGAAGCGTGTGATCGCTGGAAAAAAATTCTTTTCAGATTTTTTTTTTTCATTCTGGGTTTTTCTGAGTCCAGGAGGGAGCAAAAGGAAAATTGAACGAAACACAACGAGTATTAAAAATAATTTTAATTCTGACTCAGACAACCCTAGGGCACTTTAAGGGCAAACACGAGTACGCTCCTGATATCGTACATCTGGTATTTTTTTACAAGTATTTCCGAGTGAAATGTTTTTTTTTGTGGTTTTTCTCGTTTTATTTAAATTGAAAAATATAAAAATTTTAATAGGATTAGTCTCAGTACTCTCATTTGTATATTTTTCGGAAAACCACAAGTCGTATAAAAATTTTTAATTTTTGACTTAAACAATCTTTGTATACTTTGTATTAATCTAAGGCAAGCATGAGTACACATATCATACATATGACATTTTTTACAAACATTTTTATAGGATTATTGTACACATTTTTTATAGTTTCAGAAAACCACGAGTATGCACGAATTGCTGGGTTTCGATTGAGGAAAAAAACTCAAGCTCTTTGGGCTGCGCTTAGCCCAAAGGATTCTCTGTAGTCGTAAGCAGTTTGCATTTTTTTATAGTTTTTTTTTTTTAAGTATTTTTGATGCAAGTGTTTTTGTGGATGTGACTGAGGGGAAAGTTCTCGTTCTAGTTCAGTCGAGAAATATTTTTAGTTAAATTGGATTGCAGCTGTTTTCGGAATACCATGATTTAACTCTTTTTTAACGCATAGTTTTTATTTCAATGGTATCTCAGTGCACTTTCTGTAAATCGACAATAACGAGTACACTCAGATATTGGTATTAGTGACATAACTGGCATTTAATTTAAACATTTCCGTGTGAAATATTTTTGAGAGGGTTTTTCTCTCGATTTGGTTAAATTGAGATATATTTTAATTGCAATAGGATTATCTTATAGTACTCGTGACTCATATTTGCATATTTTCGAAACACCATGATTTATCTCTTACAAAAATAATTTTATTTCTGACACGCAAGTGCACTCTGACATCGTACACACATCGGGTACTTATTATATTAACAGTTAATATAAAATTTTTTAATTTATAGAGCACTTTTTTTAATATTTTGAGAAATATTTTAATTTTAAACGGATTATCCCCAGTTAACTCGTAGCTCTTATTTGTATACAATCGGAACATCACGAGTTAACTCATGTAAAAAAAAAAAATAATTTTAATTCTGATTTAAACAATCTTAGAGTACTTTTGTATTATTCTAAGTAAACAGTAATATACTCCTGATATAGTGCATCAGGCATTTTTTACAAATATTTCCGATAATGAAATATTTTTGTGGGTCTTCTAGTTTTTAGTTAAATTGAGAAATATTTTTAATTGTAAATGATTATAGTAATTGTTACTCTCGCATTTATATATTTTCAAAAAACCACGAATTAATTCCGTATATAAATAATTTTAATTCTGACTCAAACAATCCCTGGGATGCTTTATATTAATGTAAGGCAAACACGAGTGCACTCTATGATATCATTTTGTGCTACATTTTACAAGCATTTTTTGAGTCATACATCTTTCCGCTATTTTTCTGATTGTAGTTAATTCAGTTTGGTTTTAATGAGATTATCCCCAATATATTCGTATCTCATATTTGTATATTTTGGAACACCATAAAATTAAGTCAGATAAAAACAATTTTTTTAATTCTGACTGTAACAATTATTCTTTTTGATTTGTATTTTTCTTATGACTTATTATTCTAAGACAAATGCGAGTGCTGCAACACTCTGATATCGTACATCTGGGTATTTTGTTTTTAAATATTTCAGTGAAATGTTTTTTTTGGGTTTTTCTAGTTTTTCCGTTAAAGTGAAATATTTTAATTTTAAATGGATGATCCCCCATACTTGCAGCTCATATTTGCATATTTTGGAAGACCGTGAGGTTAACTTGCAAAAAAATTTTTTAACTTCAACAATCTTAGAATACCTTGTATTATTCTTAGGCAAAAGTACACTCTTGATATTGTACATCTGGTATATTCTAAAATTGTGTTACACAAGTATTTTTCAGGTGAAATGTCTTCGGGATTTTTTCGATTTTAGTTAATTCGAAAAATATATAAATTGTAAATTGATTACTCCCAGTATAGTACTCGTAGCTCATATTTGTATAGTTTTGGCAACACCATGACTTAACTCGTATAAAAAATCATTTTAATTCTAACATGACAAATCTTAGTGTATTTTTTGCATTATGCTAAGGCAAACACGAGTACAGTCCTGATATCGTGCATATGGCATTTTTTTTACAAGTATTTCCGAGTGAAATGGTTTTTTCTCGTTTTGGTTAATTTGCTAATATTTTAATTGCAACTGGATTATCTTGAGTATAAAACTCGTAACTGATATTTGTATATTTTAGGAAGGCCACGAATTAACTCGTTAGAATAAAAAATAATTTTAATTCTGGCTTAAACTATCTTAGGACCTTTTGATTAAATGGACAAATATTTTAATTTTAACTGGATTATCGGCGTTTAAATCGTAGATACATTTGTATAGTTTCAGAACACCACAAATTAAAATCCTGTAAAAAGTAATTTTAGTTCTAACTTAAACACCCTTAGAGTAATTTGTGTTATTCTAAGGGCAAATACGAGTATATTCTTGAAATCGTACCTTTTTTAATTTTTTTTTTACAAATATTTCTGGTGAAGTGAAATGTCCTTTTGTGGCTTTTTCTCGTTTTGATTAAACTAAGAAATATTTTAATTTTAGTGTGGATTATCCCTGTTAACGAGTAGATCACATTTGTATAGTTTCAGAACACCACTAGTATAAAAAATTTTAATTCTGGCTTAAATAATCTTAGAGTACTTTCTATTATTCTGATGCGTACATTCTGATAACGTACATCTGGCATTTTTTTAAGTACTTCAGAGTAAAATGTTTTTTTTGTATATTTTCTCGTTTTAGTTAAATTGAGAAATATTTAAATACAAATGGATTATCTCAATACTCGTAGCTGATATTTGTATATTTTCGGAACACAATGATTTAATTCATGCAAAAAGAACAACAACTCCTGTCTCGAAATCTGCCCGCCATGAGGCCGTTTCGCCAATGAAGAAAAAGAACATTCAAACCAATAATTACTATATGAAGCATTATATATTTACTTCCTCAATACCACACCCTAAATAAATAATAACTACCATATAACACTTTCAGTGATGACAAACGCGATAATAAATAAAAATAAATAAATTTATGAAGTACATTTGGGAAATATATTTCCATATATATTCATATAAATTTACTTGAAATTGTAGCTATTTATCCTATTCTTCTACTTCATTATCTACATTCCACTAGATACATCATAGTGTTTTTCTTCTTTCATAAGTATAACAATTATTTAAACTGTTGTCTTGAAAGTCATTCAATGAAATAAATCAGGCAATATTAATGTGAAAATAAATTAAGCTCAATTATTTCTAATGAAAGACATTTATTATTATTATTATCTAAATGTGATTCATTATATTTAGATGCGATAAAATATTCCTGGATTGCACCAAAAAATCAAGATCTTTTTGGAAATTTCAAAATAATTTGTACGCTTATTTTTCTGAAACTTGATAATATTGATCATTATTCAAATCTTGAAACATGCTATTTATTTCTAAAAGATAAATATCAAGAATCCTTTTAGAGATATTAAAATGATGAAATATTTGCTAGGTATTTAATAATAATTTTCTTTATCAGTTTCATTTTTAAGTTTTGATTTCCTATTACAGTTTTATTTATTCACATATATGACTATGAAATAATGTTGGTACAAATTTAGCTAATAAATTTGGCCAAAAATGATGCTTTGTAGTCGTCCCATTCAGTAACTATTTTTGATTATCAAACTATATAAATTTTATTAAACCAACAGATTTAGTTTTTGTAGGAGAAATATTCTGAGTGAAATATTTTAATTTTCTGTCATATTCAGTCACTGCAAATTAAATGATCCTTTAATATTTTTCAAATATCTAAATTTAAAGTTTTGAAGTAAATTATAAACTAAATAACAACTTTTTAATTGTTATTAAATATGTGAATAGATTCCAACGACTTTAATGAATAACTAAACATATTTGTTTAAAAGTTGTATATCCAGATCATATCTATAAATACACTTTTTGGTTTTTATTGGATGCATTTTTTTTTATGTTTGTTTAAATGTGGAATTCTAAATTACTTAGGGTTGAAGAGTTAACATAAATTATTATGTTAATTGGAAAATAAATATTTTTCTGATTAAGAATTTAAAACTTCATTTGGTTAGTGCAATAAATTATAAAATCATGGGTAAATAATGTTAAATTTACCCTCTCTCGCTTTCTCTCTCTCTCTGTATATATATACACTCATGTCCATAAATTAAGGATAATTCAGAATCACACAGAAATTGAACTCTAAAATAAAAATTTGACCTGTAGAATTATCACACACATCTTGAAGAAGAATATGCAAATTACAGGAAACCACCAGATGGCGCGGATAGTACGTCACAATGACGAGAGTGTAAGAGAGGGGTATATAAGGAATGGTGGCAAAGAAGTAAAAATTGTTCACAGGCGCTTGAAAAGCCTTTCCAGTGCAATAACCGCATAGTTATGGCACAAAGGAAGCATTTGGATGATTTTTTACGTGGTAGAATTATCGGAAGACTGGAATGTGGACGTACCCAGCTGGAAGAATCCGAGGAACTTGGAATCGCCCAGGGAGTGTCTTCTCCAGGCTTTGGCAACGATTCCAAGATGATGGTAATGTGAGTAGATGTTACAGCACAGGTCGCCCCCGAGTTACAACGCCGAATGAGGCCCGGTATTTAGCCCAGTTACTGCCAAAAGCAACAGACGGGCACAGCATCAGACCTGTCTCGCCAGCTCTCTTCAGCTACCGGTACGACAGTTTCAAGGCAGACCATGTACAGACGCTTAGGGCACATTGGTCTATATGCTCATAGGTCTGTCAGATGTGTTCCACATACCGCAACTCACTGTCGCCTGCGATTAACCTGGAGTAGAGAGCATGCATTGTGAACACCGCTACAGTGGTCTGGTGTGATGTTTACCGACGAGTCCAGGTTTAGTTTGTAGTCTGATTCTCGCCGGACTTTCATATGGAGAGCGCCAGGTACCCGTCACCACCAAGAGAACACCATTGAACGACACCGTTACGGTGGTGCAGGATGGCTCGTTTGAGGAGGAATTATTCTTGGTTTCCAGAACTGACCGGCATGTTCAGAGTGTAACGATGACAGGCCACATCTATCGATGTCATTCTGGAACAACATGTACGTTTGTTTCGAGGGCGCCATGGGTGCTGAATTTCTGTTTATGGATGATCGACGTGCACCCGTCCTCACGGTGCAAACATTGTAGACGAGATGCCTTCAATTGGAGGATATCACCCGTATGGATTTGCCAGCATACTCACCGGACTTGAATCCAATATAGCATGTGTGGGATATGCTTGGCCGACGAGTTGCAGCCCGTCAACCCCCTCCGACCTGTCAACCGGAACTTCGGAGGGCATTGCTTGATGAGTGGTGTAATATTCCCCAAGATCAGATTGATAATTTGATACTCAGCATGCCTATGCGTTGTAAGGCCTGTATTGCATCGTTCGGGAGACATACTCCATATTAAACATCATACTAGCATGTTATACTGTTTTTTTTTTTGTAAATAGGTTCTTTTTTTTTTGAAATCTGCTCCAGGGTAAAAATCGCAATTTTTATTAATTATGTCAAACATATAGCATCTTTTTTACTCTTTACCTTTTGTGTAATAAATAGACTTTACAAATAAATCAAATTTGTTTTTGCTTCTATCTCTTTCTATGCCTGAACTTCATTATCCTTAATTTATGGACATGAGTGTATATATATACAATGTGATATCTAATATCACATATATATAGAAAATTAATTTTAAATATGAAACAGATTCAATATATATTTTTAATATGGGCTTTTTCAAAAGATAATTTTATTAATGATATACTACCAATAATAGCTGTGTGATATTGTTTAAAATCGAAAAATAATTTTATTTTAATTCTATTTGTAATAAATACATGAACGTGTACAAATTAAGAATTATAAATTTAATCAAATTTATGTTATCACCAAAATAACATAAATTCGATCTACTATTTATGATGCCATATGTTGTTTTATCGCGTTTCAAAATGAAGCACCAACAAAATAGTGCAACAATTTTTGCAGCTGCTGATGCATCCCAGAATGGCCCTTCGAACCACCTGCGCCATCTAGCTGGTTAAGTACGCTTTTCTTCTGACTATGTCATAACATCCAAGTGAGAGCTTCATCGGCAAAAGACCCGCCTTTTCAGACCGGAGAGCGTGTAGTATCTGTAGTAATGGTTATGGCACAGCGGATAGTATCACAATGCTTCTTATTAATATACTTTTTGTCGGCAGATGCATTTTTTATGGGTTTTTCTCGAACATGTTTCTGATATTATGTTGCATTGTTTTAAATGGATATTATGTACACTAAATCTAAAAACAGATACAACTTCCAAATGCTATTAATTTTAACAGTAATTAAATTTTCTTTTTTAATCGCATAATGGAACAAATTTGTTCAAATAAGTTTAGTTACAGTTTGTTTTTTTTTTATTAAAACATGACATGAATGGCCGAGTGGCTAGCGCTCTGGCGCTCGGTACCACTGGGTTCGACTCCGGCGGTGCCATGGATGTTTGTAGTGCTTCGGAATACACTTTTATATCCGTCTTATATGACATTTGGGCGTAGAGCTCGTCTCGAAATCTACCCGGCGGTAGACGGACTTGGCCCACACTGTGTTGTTGAGCCAATGATGATAATTAAAGTCGAAAGTATGCATTTTTAGAATTATATCAGTATCTTATATTCTGTTTCGTTGATATTTTAATGTATATATATATATATATATATATATATATATATATATATATATATATATATATATATATATATATATATATATATATTTATATTATTCTAATGCAGCTGGCAAACACTTCGTGTTTGATGCCTTAAGGCAAGCGCAGCAGTGACGTTACTCAGTTAGCACTACGCAGAGTGTGCGTGTAGCTTCAAATAAGCTATTAACAAGGTGCAACAATATTCACATATATCTTATTAGGCCGCGACCTGCGGTTTAAAGTTGATTCCGAACCACTACAAACATCCATGGCACGCCGGGACTCGAACCCGAAACTTGTGGCACTGAGCGCCGGAGCGCTAGACACTCCGCCATTCAGGTCTCGATTTAGTATATATTGAACATGAATTTTTTTGAAAGAGAATTTATATTAATGGTATATTGCAAATAATTAGCTGCATGATATTGTTTAAATCAAAAATAATTTTATTTTAATTCTTATTTATTTATTTTTTTTTTATTTTTGAATTTCAGGAATATCAGAAATTATCTATTCACATGGTGACAGCGGATACCGAAGGACTTCAAATAGTGCTTCTTTATTCTCTCGAAGGTATATCAAAAAATACATAAATTCATGAATTAGTACAATTAAATTACAAATTAATATTATCATTAAAAAATTAACATTGATAAATTAATAATGCTAATATTAATAATATAATAAATAAATTAATTAATCATATAAATTCATATTGATACATCAATTAATATTATCATTATATTATAAACTATTAAATGAATATTATTGGATTTAATAAATTTCGTCTACTATTTATGAAACCACATGTTGTTTTATCGCGTTTCAAAACAAAGCACCAAGGAAATAATGCAACAATTTTTTGCAGCTGCTGGCGCATCCTTAGAATGGCCCTTCCGAACCATCTGCGCCATCCAACTGTTTGAATACGCTTTTCTTCTGACTACGTCGTAACATCACAGTAAGAGCTTCATCAGCAAAAGGCCCATCTTTTTGAGACTTAGAGAGCATGTAGTATCTGCAGTAATGATTATGGCAGACGGATAGTATCACAATGCTTCTTATTAATGTACTTTTTGTCGGGAGATGCATTTTTTATGTTTTTTTCTTGAACAAGTCTCTGGTAACACGTTGCATTGTTTTAAATGGATATAGTATACGGTAAAACTGAAAACAGATAAAATTCAAAATGCCATTTATTTTAACAGTAATTAAATTATCTTCTTCAACAACATAATGGAACAGTTTTGTTACAGGATTTTTTTTTTTTTTTTTTTTTTTTTTTTGTCAAATAAAATCGAAAGTATGCATTTTTAGAATTATACTAGTATCTTATATTCTGCTTCGATGATTTTCTAATATATATATATATTTTTAATACAGCTTGCAAACACTTAGACAATTGTCTTTTATGCTTTAAGGCAAGCGCAGCACTGGCTTTTACTCACTTAGCACTACCCAGAGCGTGCTTGTAGCTTGAAAATAAGCTATGAATGCGGAGTAACACTCTCCACGCAAAGCTCTGATCCTATTAGACCAGGACCTAAGGTTTAAAGTGGATTCCGATGCACTACAAACATCCATGGCTCCGCCGGGACACGAACCTGAAAACTGTGGTACCGTGCGCCAGAGCGCTAGCCACTCGCCCATTCAGGTCCTACTTAATGAAAATAATGTTATTTATTTTCTTAAAGCTCGGGGAAAATGTGATATTTTATATCACATAGTTAATTTTAAAGAAGCAATAGATAAAATATATAAATATATATGGCAAGATATAATATGGAATTTTCAATAAAAATTTAATTAATGGTATATTGTAAATAATTAGATGCATAATATTTAAATCTAAAAATAATTTTTATTTTAATTCTACTTGTATTTTTATACAAAAAAAACCCCCGCATAAATACATAAATGAGTACAATTAAAGAACTATTAGATTAATATTATCATTGAATTATTAAATGAATAATTAACATTGTCATTTATATATTAATGATTATATAATAAATAATAAGTTAATTAATAATGATAAATGAATTAATATTATCATTACATTATAAAATAGTATTAGATTTAATAAATTTGATTCACTATTTGAAACCCTATGTTGTTTTATCGCGTTTCAAAATAAAGCACCATGGAAATAGTGCAACAATTTTTTGCAGCTGCTGATGCATCCCAGAATGGCCCGTCCAAACCACTTGCGCCATCGAACTGCTTTAAGTACGCTTTTCTTCTGACCGTGTCATAACATCTAAGTAAGAGCTTCATCAGCAAACGGCCCGCCTTTTCAGACCGGAGAGCGTGTAGTATCTGTAGTAATGGTTATGGCACAGCGGATAGTATCACAATGCTTCTTATTAATATACTTTTTGTCGGCAGATGCATTTTTTATGGGTTTTCTCGAACATGTTTCTGATATTATGCTGCATTGTTTTAAATGGATATTATGTACACTAAATCTAAAAACAGATACAACTTCCAAATGCTATTAATTTTAACAATAATTAAATTTTCTTTTTAACTGCATAATGGTACACTTTTTTACAGGATTTTTTTTTTTGTTGTTGTTATTAAAATCGAAAGTATGCATTTTTTTTTTAATTATGTCAATATCTTGTATTCTGTTTCGATGATTTTTTTAATAAATATATATATATATATATATATGTTATTCTAATGCAGCTGGCAACCACTTAGACAATTGTCTTTGATGCCTTAAGGCAAATGACGCAGCGACGTTACTCACTTAGCACTACCCAGAGGGGGCGTGTAGCTTGAAAAATAAACTAGGAACGTGGAGTAATAATATCCACACAAAGGTCTGAGATCATATTAGACCGGGACTACTGTTTAAAGTGGATTCCGAATCATTACAAACATCCATGGCCCGCCGGGACTCGAACCCGAAACGTGTGGGTATCGAGAGCCAGAATGCTAGTCTCTTGTCCATTAATGCCCTATTAAATTAATATTATCATTAATTTATTAAATTAATAATTAATATTTCAATTAATAAATTAGCATTGATAAATTAATAATGATAATATTAATAAATAATGAATAATAAATAAGTTAATCAATAATATAAATTCATAATGTTACATCAATTAATATTATCCTATTATATTATGAACTTTTTAAATTAATATAATTGGATTTAATAGATTTTATCTACTATTTATTAAACGATATGTTGTTTTATCGCGCTTCAAAACAAAGCACCCTGAAAATAATGCAAAAATTTTTTGCGGCAGCTGACGCATCCTAGAATGGCCGTCCAAACCACCTGCGTCATCTAGTACGCTTTTCTTCTGACTATGTCATAACATCTAAGTGAGAGCTTCATCAGCAAAAAGGTTATCAGACCACCTTTTGAGACAGGAGAGCATGTAGTATCTGCAGTAATGGTTATGACAGACGGATAGTATCACCATGCTTCTTATTAATATACTTTTTGTCGGGAGATGCATTTTTTATGGGTTTTTTTCTTGAACATGTTTCTGAGATCATGTTGCATTGTTTTAAATGGATATTGTATACGGTAAATCTGAAAACAGCTAAAATTCAAATTGCCATTGATTTTAACAGTAATTAAATTATCTTCTTTACTCTTAATGGAACAGTATTGTTGTAGGAATTTTTTTGTTATTAAAATCGAAAGTATACATTTTTTTTAGAATTATATCAATATCGTATATTCTTGTTTCGATGATGTTTTAATGTATAAATTCAATTATAAATTTAGCCATTCGGATTGTACATTAAATTCAGAACTATAATCCGCTGATACATCACAAGGAATTTCTAGATTTTCCTACGATACATCGTTGTCATTATCACTAAAAATGTCTGAAAACAGAAGGTATATGCAAGCAGCAATAATTAATAATAAAAAACAATGAGTTCCAAAACAATGTTTTGGATTCCTCATCATTCTTTTTGATTGCTATCGCTACACTTTTGATTAATCATTATCCTTTTGTATTTTCCTCGCCACTTTTTTTTAGAGCGTTCTGATGGCCAAATGACTCTGCCCTTTGATACTAGAGGCTTATAGGACTGAATCCGCCTGCCGGTGGCATGGATGTTTGTTTGTGTTTTTCGAAATCCACTTTAAAATGTAAACTCACGGTCACGGGCTAATTAGCCTTGAAAATTGTCCTATATATATATATATATATATATATATATATCAGTGGTATTATTCATAAGCTATTTAGGTAAAATTTAATATTTTTGCATATGGTTAACATGTAAAAACTTAAAATATCAAAATAAATGTTAAAACATGCTTAAGTTTATAATATACAAACTCTTAAAATTTGAAACTGTTTTTGATATGTTTTTGCAAATTCTTTAATAGATAATGTTAAGCCAAATTTTATTCAGTAATTTATTTGTATGTATTTAAATAGTATGTAATTAAATTTTTTTTATTTATGCATATAAAATGTTTTTTTGCTTAAAATAAATAAAGTTGTAATCGCTTTAACTATTTATTATATTTTCAAAATTGATTACGAATACTGCTTATAAAAATACGTTTATGTCATATTTATATCATAAGAAAATGAGCCCCTTGAGATTTATTCATAATATTGAATGATGTTTACTTAAAATTTAAATAAATTCTAAAACAACCAGCGGAATATAAAAATCTAAAATTAAAAAAATCTAATCTTATCCTAAAAAAGTTAAATATATAAAAAATTAATTAATCGTATGCATTGATTTAAATCTGAAATTTGTCAAACTAAAAAGAAACTCGTACTGCAATATATTAGTCTATTTAATATGTTTTCCAATCCTCTGACTCTGTGATGGAGAAAAGAAAATAAAATCAATCTACATACTAAGAAAAGTCAGTCAGGGAAAACAATTCAGTAATGAGTTGAAAACAATGCACTTAATTTCAATTCTTCTTCCTTTATTTAATGCGTGTCACATATTTTTTTTTCGGGAAATATATTGCACATATTTATCTAGGTGATTCAACCGAATTAAAATAATAGACTTAATATTTCGTAGAGGTTGAAATGCAAATCATAATTCTTATTTCCTTTTTCTACCGTTCTCCAACATGCAACTACCAGGGGGTGTAATTTCATTTCTACTTTTATAATTCCTTCTGAATTTAGTATTATAAAAATAATGGTAGCTATAAAATACAATAGCTGAAAATAGAATATTCTTTACTTTTTTTATGTGTGAGTGTGTAGAATCTTTTAAATATTATTTCAAAGTTGTTCTTTAAATGTTTATGCTTAATGATATGTCCATGAATCACAGAAATGGCGTGAAATTAATTTAAAATTCTCGGTAATACATTTCAAGCCTGCAGTTGACACTAATATTCTACGGAGATGTTATTTTTAAGACAGCTGAAAAAAGAACTATTGTGTATGTAAGAAGGAAGGACGATTTACGATGTTTATTTAATGCTCGATTAAATTTTTTAAATGGGTATAATGCACATTTACCCTTTTTAATTGTCAATTTACGGAGAATTCTCTGTATTCTGTAAGTGTTATTTTTAAATCTTTAGAGTAATACTTTAATCTAGATACAAGTTAAATTCACTTTTGAAACATTTCCCTTTAAAAATATTACAAGGGATAAATAAGACAATAAAATGATGTTTTATTTGTTTCATTTTATATTTCAGAATTTATTAGTGTTATTTTAGTATCAAAATAAACGTTAAATGTTTATAAATAATTGAAGAGCAATATTTGATATTTGATTAATCTGATTAAGAAACTATATTTGATATCTGATTACATTCTGCAATGATTCAGATGAGGATATTTTTGTTTGTGTATTTCCATTTCTAACATTTGAAGTAATCTGTATTTTCTAACATCTCAAAGTTGTTCTTTAAATTGTTAAGTAATGCTTATGTCCATGGATTTCATAAATGGCGTGAAATAATTTAAAATTCTCGGTAATACATTTCAAGTCTGTGGTTGACACTAATATTATTCTACGGAGATGTTATTCTTTAAGACAGCTGAAAAGAGCTATTGTGTGTGTAAGAAGGAAGGACGATTTACGTTGTTTATTTAATACTGATAATTTTTTTCAAGTATACGTAATATACATTGTGGCTGTATAAAGTGTTTTTTAATTGTCAATTTGCGGTGAATTCATGCTCCTGTATATTATTTTTTTAAATCTTTAGAGTAATACTTACCAGATAATAAGTTGGGTAGAGTGGAAGTTTCTTCTTTTGAAACTATTTTCCTTTTAAATACAATATAATAATTGTTAACACAATAAAATGATATTTTAATTTGTATAGCTTCTTATTTAAGAAATTCTTAGTGTGTTATTTTTTAGTATCAAAATTATCGTGAAAATGTTTAGAAATATTTATAGAACAGTTTTTCTATAATAGGTTTTGATATCTGATAATATTCTGTAAAATAATAGACTTGATATTTCACATGTAGAGACTAAAATGTAAATCACAATTCGTATTTCCTTTCTACCGTTGCTACATGCAAATGACAGGGTGTAATTTTCTTTTACTTTATTCAGTTGGGACATTTTGTTTATTGAACATGAAATAACCTTTAAAGAGCTGCAATTTTCTCATATTTCAATTACAGTAAAACATCTGGATTGTTAATTAAAATATTATGTTTTTTCATGAAATATTTTCAAATATAGTACTTTATATATTAAACATAATATCTAGATTGTCCTAAAATGCAAGCAAGATTTGAATTCCTAAGCATTTTATATATTCTAGAATATTTCCTAGAAGGACTGCTTTTTCTCTTCAAAATACACCTTTTATTATATTCAGGGAGGGCAGGGGGTAAACCTAACTTTATTCTAAACGATTCCTCTTTATTAAAAATAATATAACTTCTTTGCATGGGATTTGGGACACACTATACAAGAAATAAAATGTTCCATCTGAAATCATTCACAGGAATAATCTTTAATGTGTAACATAATGTTTTTCAGGAAATATATTGCACATATTTATCTAGGTGATTTAACTGAATTGAAATTAATAGATTTAATATTTCGTGGAGATTGAAATGCAAATCATAATTCTTATTTCCTTTCTACCGTTCGCTACATTCAACCGCAGGGTGTAATTTTTCTTCTACTTTATAATTTCTTCTGAATTTAAAGTGATAAAAAGTAATGGTAGCTATAAAATACAATAAACGAAAATTGAAAATTCTTTTTTTTTTTTTTTATGTGTGAGTGTGTAGAATCTTTTAAATATTATTTCAAAGTTGTTTTTAAATTATTCATACTTAATGATATGTCCATGAATCACAAAAATGGCGTGAAATTAATTTAAAATTCTCAGTAATATTTCAAACCTGCAGTTGACACTAATATTCTACGGAGATGTTGTTCTTAAGACAGCTGAAAAAAGAACTATTATGTGTGTAAGGTGGAAGAAAAGATTTACGTTGTTTATTTAATGCTGGATTAAATTTTTTAAGTGAGCATAATATGCTTCGTAACAGTATCTTTTTTTTAATTGCCAATTTACGGAGAATTCTCTGTATTCTGCATATATTATTTTTAAAGTCTTTAAGAGTAATACTTTAATTGCTAGGTACGTACGGGTATAAATTGAAACTGTTTTCCTTTAAATACGACGTGGATAAATGTTAACACACTAATATGATGTTTTAATGGTATAGTTTCATTTTTAAGATATCGTTAGTGTTATTATGTCAAATAATTACAAATAATTATAGAACAGTTTTCTATAATCGATCTTTGATATTAATATTTAAAAAACAACCATTTGTAAATAAAAATCTAAAACAATTGAAATTAATCTTATGCATTAATTTAAATTTGAAATTTATCAAACTGTAAAAAGCAAAAAAAAAAAAAAAACTTATATGGTAAGGTATCAGTCTCCGTAATATATTTTCCATCCACTGAATAGTGACGGTTAAAGATAAAATAAAATCAATCTACATTCAAGAAAAAGTCATTAGGAAAACAATTCAGTAATCCGAGTTTGAAAACAATGCACTTAATTTCAATCCTTCTTCCTTTATTTAATGCGTCACATAATTTTTTTTTTTTTTGAAAATATACTGAACATATTTATTTAGGTGATTCAACCGAATTAAAAATAATAGACTTAATATTTCGTAGAGATTGAAATACAAATCATAATTATAATTTCCTTTCTACCGTTTGCTACATTTAACCACCAGAGTGCAATTTTCCTTCTACTTTATAATCCTTTCTGAATTTAAAGTGATAAAAGTAATGGTAGCTATAAAAATACAATAGCCGAAAAATTGAAAATTCTTTCTTTTTTTATGTGTGTGTGTGAATATAATCTTTTAAATATTATCTCAAAGTTGTTCTTTAAATTGTTATGCGTAATGCTATGCCCATGAATCATGAAAATGGCGTGAAATTAATTTAAAATTCTCGGTAATACATTTCAAGCCTGTAGTTAACTCTAATATTCTACGGAGATGTTATTCTTAAGACAGCTGAAAAAAGAACTATTTGTGTATGTAAGAAGGAAGGACGATTTACGTTGTTTATTTAATGCTCGATTAATTTTTTTAAATGGGTATAATACACATTGTGCCTGTAGCCTTTTAATTGTCAATTTGCAGAGAATTCTCTGCATTCTAAATGTATTATTTTAGTAAATATTTAGAATAATACTTTAATCTAGACCCAAGCCAGTATAATACCTTTTGAAACTATTTTCCTTTAAAGACAATATGAATAGATGTTAACTCAATAAAATGATGTTTCAATTGTATAGTTTCATATTTAAAAAATTGTTAGTGTTATTTTAGTTTTAAAATACATGTCACATATTTTAAAATTAATATAGAATATTTTTCTAAAACAGATCTTTAATATCCTTTATATTCCTTTTAAGTATTCTAGAAAATAAACAAATATAAGTACTCACATGCACATTATATTTTCATAAATATTATGGTAGGATTAGAAGTAGCTTGTTTTCTTTGTACGTGTTATGAATATATGTGTAAAATATATATTACGTATTCATTGTTTTATTAATTAACTGTATATTTTATGAATGATAACCTTTTATTTCTATAATATGATAATGTTAAGTGTACGGAGTAGATATAATAAGAAGTTCATATACTTATGCAGATCACACTCATAAAAACCACTTGTAAACTCATATATATATATATATTAATGCAAAAGGAAATAATGAATAAAAAATTTGATGCTAAATATTAAATTGATTTAAAAAATGTTTTAGTGCTTGATTCAATTTGAGTTGCAACCAAAAGGAAAATAGGATTAAAAAAAATAATTTATGTGTTTCCAATTGTAATGAGAAAGTATAAAAATTTACTAACTCGAATCTATGAATATAAAATAGTTTTTTTTTTTTTATATCGTTTTAAATATTTATTACATTTTCAAACAGATTACAAATTCTGCTTTATGTCCTAATCATGAAATTTAACCAAAATATTGAATAAATTTTAAACAACCAATTGTAAATAAAGTTCTAAAAATAAATACGGATATTGATTTGATATTGATATCAAACTGTAAAAGACACATAAAAAAATAAACTTTTACTGTAATATATTAGTCTCCGTAATATATTTTCGATTTCTGACTTTGTGATGAAGAAAAATAAAATAAAATACAATCTAAATACTAAAAAAGTTATCAGGAAAAAACAATTCAGTAATCCGAGTTGAAAAACAATGCACTTAATTTCAATTCTTCTTCCTTTATTTAATGTCACATAATTTCTTTTTCCTGAAAATATATTGCACATATTTATCCACGTGATTCAACCAAATTAAAAATAATAGACTTAATATTTCGTATAGATTGAAATGCAAATCATAATTCTTATTTCCATTCTACAGTTCGCTACATTCAACCACCAGGGCTGTAATTTTCTTTCTACTTTATAATTCTTTCTGAATTTTAAGTGATAAAAGTAATGGTAGCTATAAAATACAATAGCTGAAAATTGAATATTCTTCTTTTTTATGTGTGTAGAATTTTTTAAATATCATCTCAAAATTGTTCTTTAAATTGTTATGCGTAATGCTGTCCATGAATCAAGGAAACGGCGCGAAATTAATTTAAAATTCTCGGTAATACATTTCAAGCCTGCAGTTGACACTAATATTCTACGGAGACGTTATTCCTAAGACAGCTGAAAAAAGAGCTGTTGTGTGTGTAAGAAGGAAGGACGATTTACGTTGTTTATTTTAATACTCGATAAAATATTTTTCAAGTATACGTAATACACATTATGACTATAACTTTTTTATAATTGCCTACGTACGGATAATTACCTGTATTCTACATGTATTATTTTTAAATCATTAGAGTAATACTTAATTTATCTACAAACTGGAATAGCACCTTTTGAAATTATTTTCCTTAAATATAACATGGATAGGTGTTAACACACTAAAATGATGTTAATTTTATCTCTTAAAACATACATAAATTTCTTAAATATGATATAGTTTCATATTTAAGAAATTGTTAGTGTTATTTCAGTATTATAATAAATGTCAAATGCTTACAAAGAATTATAAAATAGTTTTATAACAGAATCTTTGATTTCTAACAACATCCCGTAATGATGGGACATTTTGTTTATTGAATTTAAATTAATCTCCATATTTCTAATATTTCTATTACAGGAAACCATTTTTGATTGTTCATTTAAAAAGTTGGAAATTTTTAAAACTACCAATTGAAATTAAAATAGTTAATTAATAGTAATCAATGGATATAGATCGGAAATTTATCAAAATGAAAAAGAAACATAAATAAAAGAAACCTGTACTGTAATATTAGTCACAGTAATATATTTTTCATTCCTCTGGCTGTGTGATGGAGAAAGAAAAATAAAATCCAATCTAAATACATGAAAAGTCATCAAGGAAACAATTCAGTAATCCGGATTGAAAACAATGCACTTAATTTTAATCCTTCTTCCTTTATTTAATGCGTCACATATTTTTTTTCCTGAAAATATATTGCTCATATTTATCTAGGTGATTCAACCGAATTAAAATAATAGACTTAATATTTCGTAGAGATTGAAATGCAAATCATAATTCTTATTTCCTTTCTCTACCGTTCTCAACATGCAACTACCAGGTGTAATTTCATTTCTGCTTTATAATTCTTTCTGAATTTAAAGTGATTAAAAATGGTAGCTATAAAATACAATAGCTGAAAATTGAAAAAAATTTTCTTTTTTTTTTTTTATGTGGGAGTGTGTAGAATCTTTTAAATATATCAAAGTTGTACCTTTAAATTGTTATGCGTAATGCTACGTCCATGAATCACAAAAACGGCTTGATATTAATTTAAAATTCTCGTTAATATATTTCAAGCCTGTAGTAGACACTAATATTCTATGGAGATGTTATTTTTTAAGACAGCTGAAAAAAAGAACTATTGTGTGTATAAGGAAGAAGGACGATTTGCGTTGTTTATTTAATGCTCTATTAAATTTTTTTAATTGAACATAATACACATTGTGACTGTACCTTTTTAATCGTCAATTTATGGAGAATTCTATATATTCTTGCATGTATTATTAATAATACTTTAATCACAAGAAAATATATTTATTTAAAAAAGTCTCCAATACTTTCAATTAAAAATGTTTCTAAAAATTCTAAAATGATTTAACGCAATTTTTAGATATTCTACAAAGAATTTTTTAAAGTTTACTATCTGAATAATTTAATTTAAGAACACCAAAATGAAGACATCTTTGGAAAAATGATTTTTATTAAATTATTTTTATGATTTTTTATTTCTTTCATTCAGAACATGTTGTGCTTATAAAACTTTTAATTTAAGACTTGCTCTAGTATTCATGAAATAACAAATAATTATATAATGTAACATTATATGCTATATTACATACAAGCTTACATTAGATGTAAGCTAGAATACTTTTTTTGAAATCAATTCTGTTTAAATATGAGACTGACTTAATTGTTGAAATATTGCAATAATATTTTGAATGCTGAGCTCATGTTTATGGACATTTATTTCAAGTAAATGTTTCTAATAAATATTTGTTTTCTAATAGTTTGTTTAAATAATTGTTTCATAATTTTTTATTATTAATTTTAAAGAAATTCGAATATTATAATGATTTAGGAGGAATATTTTTGCTTATTGTAAATATTAGTTTTTAATAATAAGTCATACTTTACAAACTTATGAATTCCAAACACTTCAAGCCGATTGTATAATTAAACATCTATTATATGTAATGTAAAATAAATATTATTTCAAAATTATTTTATATTTATTCTTCTAATAGCTTTAAATAAGACGTGTACAAACGCAGTTTTCAAAGAAATCTTGTTTTTTTATAAAAAAAAAATATCTTAAATTTAGGGATTCAATATTGTATTATATAACACTTAAAAATATATAATAAATCTAAATTCATCAAAGTAAAATTTGCATCATTATATTACATATAGGAGTTTACATTAGATGTGAACTAGAATAATTATTTGAATAAATTATTTTAAATTCGACGCTAAGATAATTTTCAAAATATTATTAATAATGCAAAATAAATAAAATTTTTTCAAAAATATTTATTCTTTGACATATTTATACTTCTAATAACTTCAAAATATGACGGTTACTTAGGTAGTTTTCAAAGAAATCTTGGTTTTTTTTTTTAAGTGATTTAATTATATGTATTCAATATTGTACTACATATTATATTCTGTATATATAAATTACACTCAATAGTGTACAAAAATTTAAATTTATTAAGGTAAAATCTGTATTATTATATTGCATGCAGGCGTTTACTTTGAAATATTTATACTTCTATTAATTTTTAATATGATGTTTACCAATGCAACTTTTTAAAGAAATCTTGTTTTTAAAAATATTTTAAATATAGGTATTCAATATTGTATTATATATATATATATATATATATATATATATAATATATATATATATATATATATATATATATATATATTTATATTTATATATTGCACTTAATAGTGTACAAATACTTAAATTTATTAAGGAAAATCTACATCACCTTTTTGTATGGGTTTTCCTTTTCAAGTACTATATGAATTTTCATTACGCGCAAATATTATTAAAAAAATATAATTTACACTCAATGTTAAAAGGATCACTGGTATTGAAAATCATTTCAGAAAATTTTATGCTTCGAAACTATTTGTAGATCAAGACATCTTCTTTAAATGAAAGCTATTCAATTTCCCAACTATTATATTAGGCGAAGTTTGTTGAATAAGATTACGTCTGCCAAGATACCCCAATTGTAATATTTTTTAAATAGACGACATCATTGTAAATTCAACCAATGTTTGGTCACAATATACATAGGTTAATATTTATCATACATGTCGTAATCTTACAAAAATCTTAGCGCAATATGATCGTTATACTTCGTACTGCTTCTCATCTAAATATTAATGAATTCTTCTGAATGAAAATAGGTTCCTTTCAAGCTTTCTACAAAATAAACAAATATATTCTTGTGTACATTATATTTGCATAACTCTTGGTAGGATTAGAAGTTGCTTGTTTTCTTTCGTACATGTAACTTGCACGTGTTATGAATATATATATGTAAGCTAATATATGACTTATTCATTACTTTATTAAATAACTGTATATTTTATGAATAATAACTTTTTATTCCTGTAATATGAAAATGTTAAGTATATACCAGGAGTTCATATATTTATGCAAGCATAAAAAAATTGTAAGCTCTTGTATATATATTGATGCAAAGAAAATATTAAATAAAGAATTTGATGCTGAACATTATGTTGATTTAAACAGTGTTTTACTATTTGATCCAATTTTAGTTGTAACCAAGAGAACATAGGATTAGGAAAAAAAATTATGTTTCTATTTGTTTATATTCCTTATTGAAAATATTTATGTTCAAAAATATGGTGAACAAATTAAAAAGCTTGCATGTATTATCTGGAAGCAATCACAATAACTTTATTGAAAGCAAGTTTAAAATCGACATGATATTGTACATTTCACTTGATACGTATAATACATATATATGATGATTTGCACTAATTACATCATTAAATAACTGTATATTTTATGAATAATAACCTTTATTCTATAATTAAAATGAATATGTTAAGTATATAATATACTTATGCAGACCACATGCATAAAAAATACTCGTAAGCTCTTGTATTATATGTACAGAAAATAATAAATAAAGAATTTGATGGTGAACTTTATATTGATTTAAACAGTTTGTTAGTATTTGATTCAATTTTAGTTGTAACCAAGAGAACATAGGATTAAAAAGTAATTTAGATGTTTCCATTTCCTTATTTCCTTTATTGAAATATTTGTGATCAAAAATATTTTGAACTAATACTTGTATGTATTACCGGCAGTAATCCCCAATAACTAGAGCAATTTTTAAAATGGTTCATGATATTTGAAATTCCATAAAGTATACAATGGATTTTTCCAACAAACCTTCATCAATAAATTAAAACAAATATTTTATTTAATGTATTTGTTTTAATTTATTGATTAGAAAAATACTTTATTCTTCTAATATTTAAGAGCTTACACAGTACAACATGACTCTAATAACTAATCATTAGAATTATTCTATACGAAACGGGATAAAACATTCAAAAAAATTAAAAGGAAAATATAATATTCTTTAAAATGCTTAAAAAGAAGCCACACGTCTGATTATACTGATGTTTAGAAATCAAACAATAAAAAAATCCAAACAATAAAATTTTTTCTGATTAAAATGACTGAATGAAAATGATGAAAGACTGTTTAATGAAAGGGATTCAGTTCTAGTTTTTATAAAAAAGTAAATTTAAAAATCTTTCAACACAACATATCGAAGTTATGGAGACTGGTAAACTTTGATATGTACTATTTGAAATAGCATTAAACTTACTTTTTATTAAACTACAACTGAATCCCTTTCATTAAACAGTCTTTCATCAAAAATCTGAACGGTATTTAACCGAAAAACTTTTGTTGTGTGATCTTAAAAAATAAAAATGACATTTGGTGCTTGAGTCTGCAAGAAAAGCAATGATCACCCACATTTTGCAATTTCTGAGTATCATTTTAGTGTTTTTTAGGCATGTTAAAAAAATAATGACTATTTTATATGTTTTATTTCATTAGTGCTTTAAAATAAATTGAGTGACTCGAATTCACGTCCTTTTGCATACTTCTAGCGTTATTACAAGGCTATGAATAGGTCGAGGTGTATTTTACTCACCAAACAATCCGCTAAACTAGAAAATTTCATATAAAATTCCAGTCCAACGAATAATCAGATATTCAAAAGGTCTGGATGTAGTCAGTCAATTCAAGTACTTCCTTAATACTTTTTCAAATTCTTTAATTTGACACACTACAAAATGACGATATATATACACAAAATAATATTAGATATGCAGAAGCAAAAACTCGTGTCTACCAGAGGTGATTACCAACAATGAAGTGTGGGGAGAGTTCTTACACCGAAGTACGGTTACAGTTCAAAAATAAAGTAGGTAAATAGTTCAAAAGTTTTAGATATACAGCATTTTCGACAGTGTATAAAGTACACAAGTAAATACACACTAGTACACGCTTCTAGTAAATTTAAATTTTCCTCAATTTTTTGTTTGTGGAATGGCATTAGCATAACAAATGGGTGATCACATGCATTGTGAGAATATGTTTGTATCTATGCTGTAATTGGCAATTAAAAAAATTACCTTTTAAATGTAATAGCTCTTTTAAAAATTTTAATTTAATTTGTTACGAAACAAATCTTTACATTATATACATACAGCCGTGTCGTGGCTTTCTGCTGGATCAATCGTAGCCCTGAAAGGAAGGATCACTGGGAGAGAAATATAGAAATTTTAGCTGACCACGTTCATCCTATGATGCAAGCTTTGTTTCCAGCAGGAAGTGGAATATTCCAATATTATAATGCCACCCATTCATGCGGCGGGACTTGTAAATCATGTGGTTTTTGATGTACACAAGGATGAAGTTAAACATCTACCTTGGCCCGCACAATCACCCGGCCTCAATATCATTGAGCCGGTATGGTCTATTTTTTAGAGCGTTTAATACGGAATCGATATCCTCCACCGGTATCTCTCCCAGAACTTTCACGATATCTCCATGAAGAATGGTACAGCATTCCTCATAAACACTATTAAAACTCTTGTATGAATCGATTCCTAGACGAATCCAAGCTGTATTACATGTCAAAAGTGACCCTACACCATACTAATAAAAGATTCTTTAAAAACTCTATGGTGTTTCCATTATTTTGATAATTCCCTATATATATATATATAATATACATAGTACATGTTGTATATTTGCTATTTATTACGGTCAAAATAGTTTGATTTCCAGTTTCAGTTTTATTAGTACCAAACTATTTTTAAGTAATTTTTATTTCAAACTTTAACTGTAAGGATAAAACTCTTAAGTTGCTTCGAAAATGATATATGCTGTTAAATAGCATCTGACATCCGAGCTCAAGGCAGGAACAGAAAAGTACTAAAGCCCTCCAGCGCTTACTTCCGAAAAAATAATCTCATAAGATAAACGTTGTTTGGAGGGAGTCGGAAAGTCGAAGACTTAACTAAAAAAATATAAAAAGTACGGGAAAAAAATACTCTCAACAAAGAAATAAAATCATTCACTTTTTGCCTGAAGTGGTATAGAAATTTTTGATCGAGATAAGTTCTCAAAAATTAGTGCAATTTGTGAAAAAATTCTATCTTTGGTATAGGATAAAAAAGATGTTGAAGATATCTGATCATCATCAGATGATAATATCTGTAATCAATTATAACAGAGATTAATAAATATAATTTGTATTTTGTATATTTATTAACAGTTGATTTGTTAAAAAGCAAATTTAAATTGCTAATTTTTTTTCTAAATATATATTGTAAAATATGTGCATTTATTTTGTATGCAAATGCATGGTGTAAGAATTTCGAATAGTTCAAAACTATTGAAACTTTCTTGCACTAGTTAAAAATAAAAATATTTTGTTATTATCTAAAGACATTAACTTTAACCTTAGATCCCTATGTGAAACATTATCGAATAGAATTTAATCATTCATTGCCAATATTGTCAATATTGTCACATTGTCAGATATGCAACATATTCAGCATTAACCAATGTGCATTTTTGATAGCCTGTGTCAAAACTTTTCCACCACAATTTTGTACGAAAATCTAAAAGACGGCTCATGGAATATTCGGTCCTCCTAGTTCTTCGAGCCCAGTAACAAGACCTGCAACCTATGGATTTTTCATATCCATCCTCGGTGAAGACATGGTGATATATATATATATATATATTAATTAAAAGGACCCTTATGGCTGTAAATAAATCACCCTGCTCACCAAACTCCAGACACTGCACGTATTTTTCTTATAAAATTGGACTCTGATTCTGTGAAGCACATGATAATTTACTTGTAGAGAACACTAATTTGGCTTTTTGTTATGCATACTGTATAAGTAATTTTTTTCTAATTTTTTATGTAAGGAAAATTTTATTAATTAAAATATTATTAAAGAAACCCAAAACTTATGCATATCTGCAATTTTGAAACAAGAAAAACTTATTATAGTTAATATATTTGATATCTATTGATTTACTACAAATTAATATTAGTTATCTTAACGGGTTTTTGTAATTATTTTTTAAATTTTTTAGCATCGTTTGAGACTCTGGATAAACATGTATGCCCTGAAAATAATTGTTTATGGGCTTGTAATGAATATTTCAATTAATAAAATCTGTAGGATAACTTATAACGCACATTTTGAGCATTTTATTTGGAGAACATGGGAAAATCTGTTTAGTAACTTGGTGTCCGCATGCGAGACTCTATATGTTATTATCACATTCACTATCGGGTCTTTCATTTTTTATTTTGTAACTGCAGCAGACGCTACCAACGGATTTGAACCTGAGTTATTTGAGCATTATTCAGACACATTCTCACTATCTTTATATACGAGATTTATATAATGTTTAAATCGGGCATTAGCACAAGTATATGTCAAATTGGAAAAATTTATAACAATAAAAATTTTTAACATAATTTATAATAAATAATTCCTAAATTTATTTTAACATAACTTGATAAGCTAAAGCCAAACTATTACAAGATAATATTATTACCAAAATGATGTTTTGAAGAAAGTACTTTTAAGGGACTTTCTTAAATGAGCTTTCGTAATCTAAAAATAGCGCTTCCAAGAACTATTTGCTTTTAAGTTTCCGTGAAATGGTTTTGTCTTTTACACTCTGAAAGGGTTCCCCTAATTTCGTTAGATAAGAGCAATAGTTATAACAATAGTTTCTTTCTATTATCATCTGAGGATAAGAGTTCTGAACGAAACTTTGAATCTCTGTGGTTGCTAACCCTTTTAGATTAAATAAATTTTTTATTTTAAGCCATGTTATTATGATTATTATTTAACTTTTATTATTTTCATATCTGAGTGAATCTTGGAATCATATAAATGGCCATCCACATAAATGCCTATGTGACCAATAAAACTAATTAGGAAAACATTTGAAAAATTGTATTTTATAGGTGTCTAAATTAAAAAATAAGAAATATAATAAATATTGATTACAAAACATTACTAAATAGCACAACTTTTTTTTTAAAATTTGAATTATATTTTTTTATATTTGCCTAATTTTTATATGTTCTATGAAGTGAAATAAATTATTGCTAATATAATAATAATAATATGCTTCTAACTTGATGTATGTTATAAAGTTAATATTAATTCTAAATGATACTCAGGTCAAATTGATTAATTATCTATGAAAATTATAAGTACCAAATTAAAAAAATAATTAGAATATTAATAATAATAGTACCTATTTAAATTTAATATTGAATCCGAAAATTAAAACATATCAAAATACAAATAGGGTGAATTTTATCTTAAAATGCTTAAGATTAATTGAATAAAATACATAAATAAAGAATATGAGTAATATTGAAATGTATTGAATGAAATACATAAAACTAGCATTATCACACATTATATATTAAGGTCTAAGGTCTAAGGTTTTTATACATGTGTTTAAAGATCTCATATTATTCATATTTTCAAATAAAATTACGTATACACATGCAAAAAAACAAATACATTAAAATTTTTAAGGTTAATTATATTATTATTAATTTTCAAATTATTTTATGATATTTATGGTATTCTTAATATATCTGCATAAAAAAGCAAGTATTAATGTAATACAAAATTATTAATAATGATTTAACATTTAATTCTTGAATCCTTTCTATAACAGGGGAAGTTTAGAGAACTCTGCATTTCCATCCATGCATGAAACAACGATAAAAACTCATAAAGTTATAAAAGTGATAGAAAGCGATATCATCTGTCACTATGACCCATGCTGCCTCACGACATATTCCCATAATCCTCATCCATCAACCAACTGACCAAAATCTCTGGCTCTGATGACGTTCCCCATAAGCTTCCTCCCACGCACCCTGCAATAGAGAACATCCATCAAAAGGCAGACGCATTTTTATTTCTATCTGGGGTATGAGTAAAAACCCCTGTCTCTAGCGGTCAGTTTTTTTTTTTTTTTTTTCCTACCCTGAGATTGAAATGCCTGTAATTAATTTTTAGAAGATGAATTTTCATGAGAAATTAAACGTAATTGTTGTATATTCATTACTGGGGCAGGTAGGTTTGTGTTGCAGTTAAAAAAAATAATTAGAAGTTTCGTTTTTTTTGGCAAGAGTTTTGATTGGAATATTAATTGCGACTAATTATAATAAATTACTGATAAATTTCATTTACTTCTCGGCAGGAGTTTTATTGATTTTTCGGTTAATTAGTTCATTTAATTGCAAAATTATTTCACATTAGGCTTAAAAAATGTCTAGAGGACTAATCGTTGTATTAAAAGCGTTTTATAATATATATATAAAAGAAACTGTCGTTAATAAAGTTATGATGATTGTTTTTCGATATTTAGACTCCCATAGAAATAAAGATTAACTTTTTTGTTTTCGTTAGTATTAGCGTCCATTAAGGTTTAGAATTTTAAAGTTAAATATTTATTTGTTATAATTACGGTTCAAAAAATAGTTTCTCTATAGCTTAAAACCTTAAATGAAATATGCATTTTCCAATCACAAAGAAGCAATGCTCAAAGATTCTTATACTATAAGTTCAAGATCAAAATGATATCTAGATTTGGTGTAATTTGCCGATCTATGGTCATTTTTTTTCACGATTTAGGATAATTACAGTTTAACGTTGATTTCGAGCCACTAACTAACATCCATTCCACGAAGTAGCTTTTTAGCCTTTGGTGCCATAGGCTTTAGGTTCTCTACTAGCTCTATCCAATGTCCAACAGGCCACAATGTTAACAGAGGAAAATGATTAACAAATATTATTGTTTATTTATGTGCTTATCCTAAATTAATATCATTAATTTTTGATTATCATACAACTTTATAATTTTATCATCATCATCTTCATTGGCGCAACAGCTCAGTAGGCAAAGACCTCTGGTAGATTACGAGAGGGCTTTTCTTTTTACGGGGCAGGGTTCTCAGCCCTACGTTAAACGTTCTACAGCCATATTAGACCGGGACCTACTGTTTAAAGTGTATTCCGAACCACTACAATCTACCATGACATTTATGATCTTTTATACAAGTATAAAATGTCTCATAATATTTCTATTTTCGGATAAAGTAAGACTTACACTCATGCAAATAAAAAAAGTTAACCTAAAATTATCCAAGATTAATTAAATTACTCTTAACTTTGAATTTTTTTTTTATAATATGGAAATAATCACGGTATTCTTAATTTATCTGCATATAAAATGTATTATTAGCAATGTATTATTTAATACTTAATTCCTGAACCATTTCTACAGCAGGGAAAGCTTTCTATAACCCTTTATTTCTATCCACGAATTAAATAACACTAAAAACTCATAAAGTTATACAAGTGATAGAAAGCGATATCATCTGTCACTATTACCCATGCTGCCCGGCGACATATTCCATAATCCTCATCCATCACCCAACTGACCAAAATCTCTGGCTCTGATGACGCTTCCATCTTCCTCCCACGCACCCTGCAATAGAAAACATCCATCAAAAGGCAGACGATTTTTTCTATCTGGGGTATGAGTAAAAACCTGTCTCTAGTGGGTTTTTTTTTTCCTATCCTGAGATTGAAATGCGTGCAATTAATTTTAGAGGATGAATTTTCATGAGAAATTAAACGTCATTGTTGCATATTCATTAGTGGGGCAGGTAAGTTTGTGTTGCAGTTAAAAAAAATATTAATTAGTAGTTTCATTTTTGGCAAGTATTTTGATTGGAATATTAATTGCGGTTAATTATAATAAATTACTGATAAATTTCATTTACTTCTCGGTAGGAGTTTTTGGATTTTCTGTTAATTAGTTCATTTAATTGCAAAATTATAAAATTATTTCACATTAGGCTTAAGAAAATGACTAGTTGACTAATCGTTATATTAAAAGTGTTCTATAATATGCACAAAAGAAATCGTAATTAATAAAGGTATGATTTTTTTCTCGAAATCTAGACATTTATAGAAATATTAACAACAAATAATTAAAACAACATATTGTTAATGAATTTCAACGTTAACAATTTGTTATAAATACGGTTCAAATAATTAAGCTACGCTATAGCCTGAAACCATAAATGACATAAATTTTTCTAATCATAAAAAGTTACGAAATTCATCGTAACTTGTTTATGATTCATTGTCTATGTGGAATATTTATTAGTGGTTCGGAATCCAAGTTAACTGTAGTTTTATACATATATAAAAGTCACAATATTTGTATTTTGATATAGTAACACCTACACTCATGCAAGTAAAAAAAAATTCAATTACACTTATCCGAGGTTAATTATATTGCTCTTAAATTTGAACAGCAATTATGATTTGAAAATGATATTCTTAATCTACATAAGAATAAGACTATAAATATATTACAAAATCATACAAAATTATTAATAATGTATTAATTCTTGAATTATTATTCAGATTTAAGTCTTGAACATTTTCAATAGTAGGAAAAGTTTTGGAAAACTCTTTATTTCCATCTATGAATTAAATAACACTAAAAACTCATAAAAGTTATACAAGTGATAGAAAGCGATATCACCTGTCTCCATTACCCATGCTGCCTCGCGACATATTCCCATAATCCTCATCCATCAACCAGCTGACCAAAATCTCTGGCTCTGATGACGCATAAGCTTACTCCCACGCACCCTGCAATCAAGAACATCCATCAAAAGGCAGACGATTTTTTGTTCTATCTAGGGTAAAAACTGAGGTCTGGGGTCTGAGTAAAAAAACCTGTTCTAGCGGTTAGTTTTTTTTTTTTTTTTTTTTTTCGTACCTGAGATTGAAATGCGTGCAATTAATTTTTAGGGGAGGATTTTCATGAGAAATTAAACGTCACTGTTGCATATTCATTAGTGGGGCAGGTAGGTTTGTGTTGCAGTTAAAAAAATAATAATAGAAGTTTCGTTTTTTTGGCAAAGACTTTTGATTGGAATATTAATTGCAGCTAATTATAATAAATTACTGATAAATTTCATTTACTTCTCGATAGAAGTTTTATTTATTTTTGGCTAATTAGTTCATTTAATTGCAAAATTATTTCACACTAGGCTTAAGAAAAAGTCTAGATGACTAATCGTTTTATTAAGACTGTTCCATAATATACACAAAAGAAATCTTAATTTATAAGGTATGATGTGTTTTTCTCGAAATCTAGACATCTATGGAAATATTAACAAAAATAATTAAAACAACATATTTTTAACGAATTTCAACGTTAAGAATTTGCTATAAATACGATTCAAAAATTAAGTTACGCTATAGCCTGAAACCTTAAATGACATATATTTTCTAATTAAAAATAAGTTACGAATTGCATCGTGACTTGTTTATGATTCATTGTTTATGTCGAATATTTGTAAGTGGTTCGGAATCCACGTTAACTGTAGTTTTTATTTATACATGAAAAGTCACAATATTTCTATTTTTCGGATATAATAACACCTACACTCATGCAAGTAAAAATTATTCAATTAAAATTATCCAAGGTAACCTATTATATACTTAAATTTCAAAAGTTTTATGATATGAAAATAATAACGATATTCTTAATTTATCTTTATAAAAATAAGACAAATATAAATATAATTCATATAAAAATTATTAATAATGTATTATTCAAGATTTAATTCTTGAACCATTTCTATAGCAGTGAAAGATTTTGTCAACTCTTTCTGTCTATCCATACATTAAATAACACTAAAAACTCATAAAGTTATACAAAGTGATAGCAAGCGATATAATCTGTCACTATTACCCATGCTGCCTCGCGACATATTCCCATAATCCTAATCCATCAACCAACTGATCAAAATCTCTAGCTCTGATGACGTTCCCATAAGCTTCCTCCCACGCACCCTGCAATGGAGAACATCCATCAAAAGGCAGACGATTTTTGTTCTATCTGGGGTATGAGTAAAAACCTGTCTCTAGTGGTTAGTTTTTCTCTCTTCCCTGAGATTGAAATGCGTGCAATTAATTTTAGAGGATGAATTTTCATGAGAAATTAAACGTCATTCTTGCATATTTATTAGTAGGGCAGGTAGATGTGTGTTGCAGTTAAAAAATAATTAGAAGTTTCGTTTTTAGTAAGAGTTTTGATTGGAATATTAATTGCGGTTAATTATAATAAATTACTGATAAATTTCATTCACTTCTCGGCAGGAGTTTTATTGATTTTCGGTTAATTAGTTCATTTAATTGCAAAATTATTTCACATTAGGCTTAAGAAAATGACTGGATGACTAATTGTTGTATTAAGAGTGTTTTATACTATATACAAAAGAACCGTAATTAATGAAGGTATGGTGAATTTTTTTTTATGACATTAAGACATCTATAGAAATAAAGTTTACCTTTTAATGTTTTTGTTAACTTGTACATGCATTAAGATTTCGAGTTTCAAAGTTAACAGTTTGTTATAAATACGGTTCAAAAATATAAAAAGTTACGCTATAGTCTGAAACCCTAAATGATGTATCCTTTTTCTAATCACAGACAAGCAACGAATTTATTAACGATTCTTATACTACAAGTTCAAAATTAAGATAATATCTAGAAGGAAAATGTTTGAAATATATTTTGCTGGTTTATGTGCTTATACTAAAATTAATATTATTAAAGGCGGTCCGATGGCCAAATTGTTACTCTCTGGCCTTTGGTACCATATGCTCAATTTTTGATAATATTTCAGCTTTATTATCTTATAATGACAAATAATTAAATTTGCATTCTATTTATTAGTTTTATCAGTATTAAATTCTTGGTTGTTTTTTACCTTAAAAATCATTTAAAAAATAACTATATTCCTTATTTTTTTTTTTTCTGCAGCAGGTTGATCATAGAAAATTTTAATAGCACTTTCAATGCGTAGAAAATGTTGCAATTAATGTTTTTAATGAATAAATGTATACCGAATAAATTTTCCATTAGATGCTCAGATTAATAATTTATATTTGTGAAAATACATTATTATTTATAATCTTGGCTTATGTTTTCTTTGTGTGTGTGTGTTTGTATGTTTTGATAGCTGATTTGTATTTTATTGACGCATGCTTTAAAGAATGGAAACAAATAGCATTGAATGGAAATATATTGTATCTTTAAAAAAAGATTTTTTTCTTATCGTATATATATAAAAATTCAATGAAATTGCATTACTAGAATATTCTGTGTATTGATTTTGAAATTTGAGCAATTCTATATCTTAGTATTTTGTTTTCCATTAGTCAAACATATTTCTCATATTAAATGTGCGTTAACTCACCAAAGATATATTATGCTAATTGTGCCAAAGATATGGGCCTTTTACATTTTAATCTACGATGATCTTGATGGTTCAAAGTTATGCTCGATGGGGTAAAAAAAAAAAAAAAAAAAGAACTGAAAAGTTTTTTACGTTTTTCAGGTGCATCAATATAGATAATATTTTGCTTAATTTCTAAAAATTCCAAATACTTAAATAAAGCATGAAAAAATAAGTACTTTTCCAGTGTTAGGCTAACATTTTTTGTTCTTCCATCAAACTACCGCCATCATTAGGTAAAAAGTTATATCTAAACATTCTAAAATGTCTCGGTTAATACTAATATCATTATTTGTGATGAAATACCAATAATTACATAATTACAGATCAGTTTATAATCATTATCAATAACTACTCACTTATATATTAAATTCAAATTATCCCTTTCCCGATTAAAATATTTTTAGAATAAATTTTAGACTGTTCTACATTCAAGAGCATAAAAGAAAAAATCCAAAATATTCCGAAAAGATCTAGATGAATTTTATATGTTTAAAAACTTTAATATTTATATAATTGTATGTTTATTATTTGCTTAAAATCGATTTTTTAAAGAAAATTAAAAATAACGATTTTAAGCTAATTCTTCAGGATTGCAAAGCGAAATAATTTCGCGAGTGATAAAACCTTCTTGCATTCTTATAAAATCGAAACTTTCATATAAAATCAGGTTAAAAATTAAAATTAATGTTTAAAATAATTACACAATTTTTTTCTTTACAAAACTTTTATATGCATACTAAAGTTTTTAGCTCAAACGATAATAATTTTATAAAAATACTACTTCGAATAACAACGCTTCTTCCTGGGACATCTTAATTTTTAACGAACAAACCTCTAAATATAGAATCTACAAGAATCACATTCTATCAACTCGTAAAATAAATGGAATGTCTTCTGATCTACTGAATCTGATAAAGTTTAAAAATATATACGGTGAAAATAATTCAGATTCAGAGTTAACAGGCATTATACAATAATGTAAAAGTAAAATAAATAATGTAAATACTGGATTTATTGTATTTTTAATATATTTAATTTAGCATTAACATGATGGAGAATTTTTTTTTCTCACGAGAAGAGTTTGGCGTTTCATTCCCAGGAGAGAGGAATGTATGTTATTTGAAAATACATAATAAACCCATCACTCAAATAAGACAGCAGATATTCGATATCATGTATAATGAGGAAATTAGTGTATGTCTGCTCGACCTTCTGAGGTCGAAACAATGACGATATATGTATTATATATATATATAAATGTTTGTAAGTAAATTTGCCGAGACGTTACAACATATAAATATATTTCTTTTAAAATGTTACAAATTAATTTAAATAAGATTTATTATTATTTTTAGTTTTGTTTTAAATAATTTGATGTTTTTATTTTTTTGCCTTTTAGGTAGATAAACACCAAATATTTTGAAATTCTTATGGAATCAAACTGTAAAAGCATTTTGATTTTGATTTTTAATGAATTTAAATTATATTCAAGATATTAATGGTACTTAAATATTAGCACTATTTGCTTGATGCAATAGATAATACACTTCTCCTCTTCATAATTTAAAAATAAATAAAACTGCCATGAAAATATATTACATGTCTTATTGCATAAATAATGGAAACTCTATTTGGATTTAATTCACTTAAAATTGAATGATACAAAATTAAATATTTAGATGATCCCTTTTTTATTGAATATTCAAACTAATGTCGCTGTTTAAGTAAACATTTTCAATGAATTTCTCAATTATTACAAATGTGCATGCCTTTCTATTATATCTCTGAGGAGTAAATCACGTATATTATCTTAATGTTTAAATCGTGGAAACATTGACGATAATGGCAGTAATCTGTAATCAGCATTATTCATTATGTGTATTGTTATAAAAGTTTCCATTTAATTATGGACAGATATGCATCATACTTGTTTTGGGACATCGTCAATTTTATTTTATTTCAAATCAAAATGATTTTATCCAACACACATAGTTAAGCTAGTATTACTGATGTATGCTATTTTACAAAAGGTACAAGAAAGGTATAAAAACACTCAAATATTGAGATTTAACTCCTCAAAAATTATTGTGTGTGTGTGTGTGCTAATTATAGATGTATTGATATAACAATACTTTTATGATAAATCAAGAATTTTACAAAAATGAAAATGTAGAAAATGAAAGAATGCATTTTAATGTCATACATATTTTTGTATATGCATTTTCATGCAAAGTATTTTAAAAGTAAATTAAAAAACTTATTTATGCTGTCATAATAAAACAAAATATTTTTAAAGATTTTGTAAAAATAAATAAATTAAAAATGGCAAATTTTAATTATATTTAACATTTTTTAGAGCATAACATCATAAGTTTATGACATTTTCACATGCAAAAAGTTTAATAAAAATAAGTTATTTATTATCGAATAATAATAAGAATTCTTATTATTCATTATCCCTGTAACATTCTAATTCTATTGAATCACTGTGCAAATCAATAATTGTTGTAAAAATTCATCAAAATTTCATAAAGAATAAAAATTCTTGCAAGGTTATGTGAAAGAAAAAAATGGCAGTTTATATGTCAATATTATGGTACTATAGAAAAAAAAAAAATATTTTTATCCTAAAATGTATTTAAATTTTAGTTATATTTATCAAACTTAGCATTTAACATTATATTTCTCTGACACCTTTGGATGTAAAATGTTTGATAAAAATAAATTATTAATTATCGTATAATAATAATAATTATTATTATTCATTATTCATTTTCACAGCAACCTTATCTTTCTATTGAATCGCTGTACACAAGTGAGAAATCTTACAGTGTTTTGGAGGTTAGGCAATATAACTGTATACCTAACATTTGTTTTATCCAATTATTTTCAATAGAGAAAAAGTACCGAATAATAATAATTATTATTATTATTATTCATTATTCGTTTACACTGTAATTATTCATTTAAACTTATAATTCTATTCAATCTTCTATTGAGAAATCTTTGAATTTTAGGTTATGCAATATAACAGTATACCTAAAATTTTTTTATCCAATTATTTTCAATAGCGGAAAAAATATCGAATAATAATAATTATTATTCATTATTCATTATCATTGTAACCGTATAATTCTATTGAATCGCCTGACATAAGTGAGAAATCTTTCAATTTTATGAAGGTTAGGCAATATAACAATATACCTAGCATACTTTTATCCAATTATTTGCAATAAAGATAAAAATTATCAATTATAATAATAATAATTATTATAATGATTATTCATTATTCGTCTCCAATGTAACCTTATAATTTTATTGAATTGCTGAAAAAAGGAAGAATTCTTTCAATTTTATGGGTGTTAGACAATATAAAAGTATACCTAACATTTTTTATACAATTGTTTTCAATAGAGAAAAAAAATTATAATAATAATTATTATTATTCATTATTCATTTTCATTGTAATCTTATAATTCTTTTGAATCGCTGTACACAATTGATAAATCTTTCAATATTTTGTAGGTTAGGGAATATAACAGTATACATAATATTTTTTTAATCCAATTATTTTCAATAGGAAAAAAATATTGAATAATAATAATAATAATTATTATTATTATTATTATCATTCATTATTCATTTTCACTGTAACCTTACAATTCTATATAATCGCTGTACACAAATGAAAAATCTTTCAATTTTATGGAAATTAGGCAATATAACAGTATACCTGACATTTTTTATTCAATTACTTTCAACAGAGAAAAAGCATCGATTAATAATAATAATAATAATAATAATAATTATTATTATTATTATTATTCATTATTCATATCATTATCACTGTAACCTTATAATTCTATTGAATAGACAGACACAAATGAGAATCTTTCAAATTTCTTGGAGATTAGATAATACAACAGTATACCTAACATTTTTTATCCAATTATTTTCAATAAAAGAAAAAAAAAAATTAACATCCCTTTTCGCCAGATCACGTAATCGCAATGTTTAGACGCCCCCTTTCAATATTTTATTATCACCAGGATGAAATGAAAATGGGAGAACGGTGTACGTTGATGGTTCGAATGCTCTTTCCCAGTGGTGGTCCACCCTTGCCCCCACCCCTCTATTTCCTCTAGAATTCGTCTGCAGGGTTGGGCCTGGGGGCAGAAGAATCAAAGTCGAGAATTACCCAATACACGACAAAGAATAGAATGGGGTTGGAATTCCACTCATAAATTACGCTAACGTTGCAATATTTTCCATTTGTTAGGCAGAATATTTGGTTAAAGTTATGTGCAGGGCGGGAATTGAATTCAATTCACAACGTGGAAGTTATTATTTTTTTAAATGATATACTTTTACGATATGTGCCGTGAGTCAATTGAAAAGATTCTGAGTTAGTAGGCTTTGAAAGCGAGTGAATTTGTATTCGTGCATTTTCGGCTAAATCGAAATTGAACTTTCTTGTTCAAATATTTTTTTCATGGCAATTTTTCAGCAAGACCTGCGCTTATTTTAGGAGCGATAAGTGTAATCCAGGTTGGACAAAAATTGCATTCAGTATATTGGAGGATTGGAATAAATTATATTTTGCTTAAAAGAATGAGTACATTGTACCTTAAAGGAATATGATTTCAACTTTAATATTTATCTATCGGGTGGTTAAACAATATTTCGGAACTTTTATAAATGAGTAAAATATATACCTGAACTCTACGAATAATAACCACAATGATATTGAACTAATCGTAATATGAATTCAAGTTAACAAATTTTAAATGGGTAGGAATTTAAATGAATTGGAATTAACCATTTATTGTCTCATTTTTACAGCTATAATTTTTTCGTTTTGAGGCGTTAGTGATATTCAGAATAATTAAAAATGTTATTTAAAGTTTTGTATGCATACAGAACAGCTTTTATTATATTCTGAGAATATTTAAAAATTAATATTAAAATATAATTAAAATTTTATTATATTCTGACAGTGTTTACAAATTATTGTTTGAATTAATAATTATGTAAAATATTTGAAATGAATCCACATTAATTACACACATTAAATTATAATATATAAATATATATCTATAAAAAGGAAAATATTTAATAAATTTATTAATTAATTCAGACTTATTTATTAAATGCCATATATAAAAAATATTTTAAAAAAATATAACAATTTATTCTTCTACTTTTATTTCAATTGAATTTAGAAATGATGTTATCATAATTTACCATCGACTCAACAGCCTATTGTGGGCCAAGGCCGTCTACACCTACTGGTAGATTTCGAGACGGGAGATTGTTTTCCTTTGAAGGGGAAGGGTTGTCAGCTCTATGCCCAACGCTCATATGAGACCGGGACCTGCAGCTTAAAGTGGATACCGAATCACTACAAACATCCATGGCACCTGCCGTGACTCGAACCCGAAATCTGGGGTACCGAGCACCAGAGCACTAATTCTCGGTCATTCAGGCCCTATTATAATTCAGTTGAAAAATTTTTAAATACACAAACTTATACTTATTTTAAAGAAATAAATTTAATTGAATATTTAATTAAAAGTTGGCACAATATATAAAGATCATAATATTTTAAATGAAACTTTTTGAATTACACATTTATTTATTATGAGAAATTACTCATTACAATCCATTACTGATGTGATATTGAATAACAAATAAATATATTTAATTAAAATTAATAAATTTTGCTTATAATATCTAATACTGTTATTCTTATCTCTCATTGATTTTATGATAGTATTTATCAAGATTACAACACCAAGGTTACATACAAATAAAATTAAATTTAGAGGGCTTCAAAAGTGTGATTAATTTTAAAGTATTATCATTATATTATTCTTAAAAGTATTTTAATAATTTTATTATTAAATATATAATCATTATAATGTTATTAAAAAGTATTATCAATAAGTATATAATTGCAAAACATTAAATCTGATGAATAGTGCATGCGTGCTCTGAAACAATATAGATGTAGAGAGCGTACATGGTCTGTAAATCTCTGAATGAGCTGCGAGTTAGGAAACAGGGGGATCAAAGGACTAGACTAGTCTGGAAATGAAGCACGAAGAAATGTCATGTTAACACGGTATTCAGAAGGCTGATCTACATAACAGAGACAGACATTTCAGCATGATATGAGCAATTATCCTGACGTTGGAGAATTGCTACAAGTGCACCAAATAACGAGTTACATATCTGTCTTCCTACTACATCAGGCCACACTATTGTATCTAGAGTTGGAATGATCATTAACAGTATATGTAATGAAGGGAGAAAGTTGCACTACGATTTTTAAACAAAAACCTGAAGAGAGTGGGGTTTAGGGGTTTGTATCTTTATTCCATCCTCCTCGAGCCCCAATGATATTCCAAACTAAAAATTTACTGTGCCTATACCCGTATCCCGTATACCCAGACAGCTGTATATGAGTTTTCGTTTTGGCATCACTTGCTGACTTTTCAAATCAAGCATACTTCGATTAACATACTGTATAGAAGGCTACCCCAGGCTGTAGTGTTCATAACTCGTCTCTATCTGTGTTAGGATTATCGCCACATGCTGCATTCAGGAAACGGTCGAATAGGTGGTATTTGATAACGTGGTCAATGAATGATTTTTTGAAATGTGAGTATAATCGATACATGATCAGGTAGGGTGATCACATGATCACATGATCAGGTAGTGCACAAAAGTTATACCCTTCTTTTAAACATTACTTTGGCAAGTAGAAGCTAAAAGGCATTGCAAGGCATTACTTTGTGGTATGTATAACCCGCTTGTTGATAGATATGTCCTTATTTTCCATTATGAACTACAGACGCCACCTGTTGAAAATATGTGGGATTTCGTTGAGTCTGTAGTATTCTAGTACAAAAATACAGCAAAATCTGTGGATCACCTTAAGGCATTCTTGAGCATATCTGTAGTTAGGCACATTTCTTTACCTTCCTCGATCCGCAGTTTCACCTAACATCCAATATCTGAAAAATACGAAGATCTTCAGTAGTTGATAACTCGATTCTCTAGTTCGTCCAGCACAAAAATATAACAAAGCTTTGAATTCGAATGAAGTTGTTTTAAAAGATTCCTGAAATACGATAACTTCTTTTTTCTCTGATCATTTACCAGACATGAAAACTATAACAAATGTGTTCGATTTCATTTGCAGGTAATTCCTTTTTGTTTTTCTCGATCAATACCAAACATGGCAAATAATTTAATTTGGAATAAAGCAATATTGAACATCTTTCATTCCAGGTCTATTCATTCACCAAATGTGTCACCCATTGGAAATGTGTGGAATTTAGTTAATCGGTAATTTGATCATGATGTACATCAGTACGAAATATGACGAAACTTTGGACTCGGATCAAGAATTGCTGGAACATTCTTGGGATACATCAACTTCTTCAGTCTTGGTCTGATCATTCACCAAACGTGTCAATCATAAAAATATGTGTGGTTTTGTTTCTCAGAAAATTGTTCGTATACTCGACCAATACCAAATATGGCAAAAAAATTGGATTCTGGTTAAAGCAACCTTGGAATATGTCGCATACCTTCTTATTCCTCGGTTCATATATTCATTAAATATGCTATTTGTTGAGAATGTGCGGGATTTTGTTAGTCGGCAAATCAACCGTGATCCTCATTTTAGCACAAAATTCGACGAATCTTTGGACTTGAATCAAACATTTCCTGCTTCAAACATTTCTTTCTGAAGATTGCATTCTTCTTAAACCGTGGTCTGGTCATTTATCAGACATGGAACATAGATTTCATGTGTCAACAATTCACTCGTAATAATCTTCCAGTTATTGATTTATTTTAAACATACACAAAACTCCCAGAAAACGTTCCACAAAAACTTCCAAACTAACAGCAACTTTATATAAAGAGTATATAAATCTGTTGAAAATCAAAATTAAATAATTTATTTGAATTACTTAACTTTTAAAAGACAGAACAATATATTAAACTTTTTTTTTTTTTTTCCAAAATCCATATGCAAGGCTTGCTGTCGCTGTACCTCTTGCTGGAGTATATATATAATTTAAATAGTATATAAATTACTTGATGCAAAATAAATATTATAAATTATGGTAATTATGAATACTTTAAACTTCGAATATTTATTATCTAAATTTAATTTAGTTTAACTTTATTTCCTGAATAAAATACTTAATTCATTTATAATTATGATGAAATTTTTAAGTATTTCAGACAGTTTGTTTCCAATTTCAAATGTTCTTAAAATTAAGGTACTGTATTAACAATTTAATGTCAGTATGTCTTAGCTGTAGTAACCTTCAAAAATTATACTAAACCGAATTCAACTTTGTAGTGACTTAAAAGGCAGGGTGTTTCCGAACTAAGTGATGCCACACCAAAAATCTCAAGTCATACCTTATAGGCATAATCTAAACGTAGTATATCTTATATCAGGGATGTCCAACTCAAATGATCTTGCTGGCCACTTTGGAAATGCATCATAACTATGCAAGCCCGAATATAAAATTATATATATATCCATATTAGATTTAGACCCACTATAGACATTTTTTTTTTTTGTAAAATTGAAACATAATGAGTTATTACAATGTGTTTACTATTATTCTTACATGTAAACATAGATCATAGAATAATAATGATATTAAACGCACATTGTAAAGTCATACTCACTAAAATACTACATAGTCATACAACACTAAAATTTAAATATAAAAAATATATATAAATATAAATGAAATCATTAAAAAATATTTAATTTACTAGTGCGATATTTGTTTCTCCACTCATCATAAGTTCGCAGCATATAATTTAATTATTCTGCGAACTCATAACTATGCTATACCCAAAAATAAAACAGGCAATATATGTCCTATATTCGCAAGAATATTATTTTAAAAATCAAAATTAGTTTTTCTCAGAATTTCGACAGTTAATCTTTCAATATATGGATGCACAAATTATATATTTTTTTAATTCATTGGTTTTCACTATTTTGGCCATTATAAAATAAATATATTTTCTAAAAGTGTGTTAAATCTCACGGACCGAAAAAATGTTCAAGGAGAGCCGTGGGTTGCCCCCCTGCCTTATAAGTGTATTTTAACTATAACATGCCTTAAAAGGTATACCTTAAGTGTGGCATGTCTATAAGATATCTTAATTTTATAAGTCTAATTGGATATCAAATGAACAAGTGATTTTCCTTTTTATCTTCATTTGATTTAATTTATTTTTTAAATATTTCTTTATCAGGATTTACAAGAAGTTTAGAAAGTTGCACATCTACCATTGATGACATATATCCACTTTTCACCAAAATAATTGCAGAACAAAGGATAAATAAATTCTGTGAAACTGAAGGAAATAACTTAATATCCCTAAAATTTCGCTTGTTCTTTAAATTTTAGTTTCTATCTTTTTCTTATTTTCTACTTGATTTGTGAACTTGAGATCTTCAATGTACACAGCAGTTTCTTCCTTACATTCACACAACTACAAGCTCGCCAATCTCAGGAAACATTTATCATCGTTTACTTCGTAAGGATAAACAACCTTCAGACGCGTTAACCCGTAACACCGACACAATTCTTTACACGTAAATCCCGATGAATCGGCATGTTTATCGATACGCTAAGAAAGCAAAACGAACGGGAAGGACAACCCCCCGGACAAAAATGCGCGGCTCGAATCGCTTGAGTGCAAAAAACTTTAAATAATCGGCCCAAGGACATTTCGTGAAAGCGATAGAATTTGAAACATTTTTGAACATATTTGTGGAAAAATGCTACTTTTTTTATGCCATAGATCAAAACAGAAAAAAGAAAAAAAGTGTGGATTTTTATGTCGTGTTTATTTTATGTATGAAGTCCCATATGTCCGTATTTGAATTCAGAGATTTACTTTCTTTCTTTTATTTATTTATTTATTTTTTTCAGTTTATGAATGCAGGGATAAATATGTTTTTAAAAAGCTTAGTGTTTGTTTCTGGAAATAGAAAACCAGCAGCTACCTTACGCTTTTTTTTTTTTTTAAATGTCCGTCAAATGACTGGGTTAGTGAATTTTAAGTGTATCATATTTTTATTTTATTTCAGAATATAATATTTCCCAAGTACACATTGCAAGTTATTTTTAAAGAATAAAACAAATAAAATTGTGAACAAAAAGTTACTTCGAATCTAAGTATTATAACAGTTTGCTGATGTTGTTTAGTTTATAATGCTACACATTTTAAAGAGATATGCGCTACCGCAGTCAACCATTGTTTCTAGCTTCTTACCTACCATACATAGTTTTTACTTTAAAAGACAATTACAATAAATTTAAAACAATTGTTTCCAAATTTAGATATCACAAATTTTTAATTAGTGAGTAGTAAATAAGCAATTAGTTTATTAGTAGTAATTTCCTCGCATGGATATATATATATATATATATATTATTTTTTTTTAGAAATCATTATGATATATTTTATATTATTTATTTCTAATACATATTCGATGCTTAAAACTGATGTGTTATATTTTAAACTATAAATTTTCCATCGAAATACTTATAAAATAAATATTTTTAATAACCTACTCACTCATAAATTTAAGATGCAATAATTTTATTATTCCTTTTTTAATTTTATAAAACAGCATTTATAATTCTTTTATTCAAACCTATGAACAGTACACCAAGAGGATAAAATATTTATGATACTTTATTCCAAACATATGAAATCATAAAAATGATTTTTAATGCCCATTTGAATTCATTTTTATGACGCATTTGTTTAATATCGGTGGGCCTCGATTTCATTTATGTATGGCATAAACTGCCCACCAACGGCAGAAGGGAGGTGAACATTACTTTCTTACAATAGAGGAATTTTCAGTTAACTGCTTCTCCTTTGCATCTCGTGTGAAAATCAAGAAAACTTCCACCATGTGGCCTCAAAACTGAACGCGCGAATGTTTGCATGTTAAAACTACAATTGAATGTTCTTGTTTGTTAGCATTGTTCGCAATGGTGGGACCGACGGAGGATTCGGACTTGGTCCTTCTTAATGCTAGCTGTGTACATTGCCACTGGGTCAAGAGTACAGTTTTTGTTATATTAAAACATTAAAAATTTGCTCCTCTTGAAATGTCAAGTTTAGTTCGATAGTAAAATCTTAATATCTAAATCCTTACCATTGTTTGAGCGATAGGATACATAATATTCCCATAAAGTTATCATTGCGTCATAATAATTTTATTTGAATTAAAGAACAGCAAAATTTTATTACACAATCAGCATTTCAGCCAAGCCCATTATTTCTTTTCCCATTAATCTGGCGGGCAATTTTCTTTGTTAATGGCACAGTCCCAAATAACCGCTCATGGTTAACAACCGCCACGTTGGTAACTGGCAAAAGCGAGGGCAATAAAATTAGTGGTCGATAACGTCAGCTTATCGCTGGGATAAGCCCTGTCCCGTTCCATCAGCTGGAAAGGCAAGCCCAGCCATTTTTTTATTGGCGAGTTTCTTGTTGTGCTTTGGCAAGTTCTAAAGGAAATAGCTTTCCTCTTCCAGTTTCTCTTATTCAATTATTCATTTCTTCTTTGCTGAAACACAGCACAATCGACTTTACTACTGTTAATATTTCAGCTTGTTTACTTTAAGGGCCATTTATTGTCGAAGAAAGTATCGAGACTGGGAAGTTTTAGTCTACTGAATGTGCTGATGTCTTTAAGAGTTGATTGCCTATTTTTATCCTTGCCCCATTGTTTACAACAAACCAAAAAAAACCTACAGATATTTTCATTTATGTGCACTAAAAGAAATATATTTAAAAGCTTTGAATTAATGTATGTTGGTTTAACTTGCTATACATTTTTTAATTATTTAGAGTCGTATATATATATATATATATTTCTCTGTAAATATAAACATACTCATGAATCTTTTTATGAATCTTTTATTAAAAAAAGAATAGTTTCAAGTTAATTTGAATTATATAGTTTCAAATTCGAATATTTAATCTAAGATTTCTTCACAGGATAGCAGATTTAACGTTACTCAGAATGTATACAAAGACATAAATAATAGAACTATAATTAATTTTAAATTTCACCCTCTGTGATCATAAGGCTTTTTAAATTATTTTATTATCTCTATTACGTCATTCTATATAGTGAGAAACAGGTTGTGGTAAAAAATTCCTTGTTTCATGTGCCCCTTGGTATGGCGTAAGTGTTTCTGCCTTGTATCCAGTGGCTCTATTATCTGATGGATACTGCTATAATCTTAACTATATTGTAACCATGATTCCTGCTATGCATTGACGAGGAGCACCCCCCCTGTGGCATTCAGGAGAAATGCACAGTTGGCCTACAGACCCTCACCAAGAGATGAAGTATATTTCGTGCACCCCCGCGCGTACCTGAGTATCAGGTTTATGGCTTAGAGTGGAATCGTTCCCCGAATCTATAATTATATACGCTTTTGAATGCGTTAAATATTGTATGTATATCGTGTTTGTTCATGTCTAATTAAGCTGTGTGTTCTCAAACCTGTGTCTCCAAGTTTCAACTCAACCAGCAGTTATTAAGCCCATTACAATATTCCGAACTATATAAATCTATTGTACGAAAATTTGAAATTTGAAGCTATGTTTCGACGATTTTACAAATAATTGTAGCTATTCCATATTCAGAATTAAAGAAGAAATATACAAGAGCAGAAGCAAACTCCTGATTGATTGTTATATTCTCTGCAGACCATCCACATCACGTTGATTCATTCTTGGACGTTTAATTTCCGGTAAGAATAGAATTCAGGTAAACAAATTCCTCGATCAATTATCATCATGTTGCATTAGGACTTCATAACAACACGGCTATTTAAGTTTTCAGTTCATTTATAGAGTCAATCAGTATTATTTTTAAATTCTACAATTTCAGTTTGCTTTTACAGAAATCATGTCTAACATACATTTTGACAGCGCAGTTTTAAATGAGCAGTTAAGCAGGTTACCTACATAATATGTATTACCCTATTTGATAGAGCAGCCTGACAGTCAGTGGCCACCACTCTGGCCTTTGGTACCACAGGCTTTAAGGATTCGAATCTGACGGTGGCATGGATCTTTGTTAGTGGTTCTGAATCCACGTTAACCTGTATGTCTGATTTAATTTGACTAAAGTGTGCACGACATGCCCATAGAGCGACAAACCAAACCAAGCATACTTATTTTTCCTGTAGTTTCTTGGCATCGACATTTAATTACATTCGGCAATCACATTTCATTACTTATACATCTAATTAATCCAAACCTTTTCTAGATGTAACAAAACGAAGCGTGGATGGTTTCAATCAAAGTTCATTTATTTAATTGACAACCAATCTAAATGCAATTTTTCAGTTGCTTTAGCACTTCGAATAACTTATTGAAGCTTACGCTACACAATTTTATTTTAAGAAAATTAAATTAATTTGCTAACATTTTCTTTGAATTCCAAGTATCAAATATTAGATATATTTATGACAATTATATTCAATAAGATGCCCAGATAATTTTACATAAATGAATTTCCAAATTTTTAATATTTATTTTATATCTCATCATACAACTTGTAAAATGAGAAAAATTTACTTAAATATCTCATAGAAGCTCTAAATTTAATAAATTATTTATATTACTATTTACTATTAAATTGTTATGACCATATACCCATCTTCACATAACTTAAAAACAAATCATCACAAAGCTTCTTCTTAAGACAGAAACCAGATGCATGTATATACTGCCTAATAAATGCTAAATATGTAGAATATATAAATATATAAGTACTAAATAATATGTAGATATATAAAAATATTAAACATGCAGATATATATATATAATCTGAAGTACGAGGGCATGAGTTTTAAAAGAATTAACCAACCAAAAATAACTTTGAAATTAACTTCATTTTTTATTGCAATATTTCGTATGACTAATAATGCAATCACTAGATTTATATTCGGGAGTACGCTTACCATTCAGCCTTTAATTTCTTAGCAAACGAAATTTCAAGGTAATAATTCCATCCATAATGCATCAAACAGCCATATCTCAATTCATAACATGAACTTTAAAAAACACTTTTAATAATTAGTTTTTTCATTTAGCTGTCTATATCTCAGTCCTCAGAAATACACAATAGAAATTTCTTCAAACTTTTAAGATTACTCCATACCTAAGTAATCATTTCCTTGTAATAATGCTTTCAAGATTTGAATTTCCTGTTTCAAAATTTTATATACTTTCATTTTAATTATTTTCTCTCAACACCAAACAATATAAATAACATTTATTTCTACCTATCAAAGTTTATTTTCATCTAAAAGAAATTCTTAATTCTGAGTTTTCATCTCAAGATTGAAAGCAGCCTGATGACCAATTGGCTGCCGCTCTGGCCTTGGTACCACAGGATCTAGTTTGAATCCTGGTAGCGGTAGATGTTTGCTAGTGGTTTAAACAACGCCAAACTGTAGGTCTGGTCTTTTTAGCCACCAAAAATGTAACAAGATAACAGAGCTACAACAAACCAAGATTAAATGATGTAGATTCAAAATGTTCAGGTTGGTTTTTGAAAGAAAATAATCATACATAATCCAAATAAATATTATAATTTTAAGATCTTTTTACTTTTCACTTCCACAAAACTTTTGGAAGACTCAGGTACATTATTACAGAAAAAAAAAAATATTT
>BPLR01013210.1:0-93391 GCA_021605095.1 Caerostris extrusa | reverse complement strand
ATTCGCTTATCATGTGAGGCCGATTTTTGAAACCTAACAACAATAATCGGTGGCCAATGTAGCTTGCTCTATTTCGTGGGTATTACTACTCAGATGTTGACTCTCTGTGTTTTCTCAGTAGGGCTGAAAACACTTTTTCTTTATTAGACCAAAATTTATAGGTAAGATTTAACTGAACTCAACCAAGATTTCATAATCTACGATTCTAATGTCATTTTAATACAATATTTCACGCGTTTCAAAAATGTGAATTTTACGGAAGCTATGCGCTTCTGAAGTATAAGAATTCTATTATTAGAATCATATTTAAACATTGTTTTAATTTGATTGATACTGTAGTGCTGTCAATTCATTTCATTTTAAATTTTGAAACGTGCCAATGTCAAGCATTATGAAACTTTGATGCTTTTGTCAACTGATACAAATTATTTTTCGTTCTGCATTTCATAAAAATGTGATTAAAAAGCTTATTGGCGGATGTTCCATGAAGTTCGAAGATCAACACCCTGTATTTGAAATGAATGGAATAATACTATATATAAAGCAAGCTTTTGATAGCAGCAGCTTTTTTGAAAATATGCGATTTAAAACTAAAAACATCTTTTTGTATTTTGCATATTCTACAGGAAATTCACATCAAATGAAAACAAAAGATTTTTGCAGTTTTTATAATAAAGTATCTTCTCACCTTCAAAAGTGTTTTATCATTTAAGGGTAAATTCATTTTTAAATTGGAATCATTGATAGATTCAATTTTTAAATCGGCAAAAACAAAGTATATTTAAATATATAAGTTTATAAAAGCTCAAAAGGAAGTATAAAACAATTTAGTTTTAGTATTTTTATTCTATGCTTTATAAATGTTTAGTTGAAATATTGTTTTTTACCGCGTTTACTAATCTCATCTAAATATTTACTCTGTTCTGAGAGAATAAAACAGCATTGATTTACTTTGAAATTTATTTTTTAAAGCTAGGAACTTGATATAAAATTTTTAAAATTTTTTTGATTCAAATAAAATTATACCATTGAAATAAATTTTATCTTTTGAATTATCGTCGACAAACTCACAGCTTTTATTATTTGAAAAACATTACTATTTAGTTTGCACCAAATATCTGCTAAATTATCATTGTGTCATTATATATTCAGTATTATTTTGAAGCAAATATTTACTATTAAATTTATTTAGTTTACATTTATATTAGCATTCAGGAAATCACTTTATGTATACGGGAAATAAAAGGAAATAATAATAATCGTCTTTGTAAGGATGTTGATTAGTGTTTCGTGCATCAATTGAATGCATATTTTTTGTTATTTACTAGAGGGAAAATAACGTATCAATTTTAAATTTTTTTCCTTTTAGTCTAAAATAAGGTTGTTCAAATATTATTAGTTGAAGCGGTTCATATTTCTAGGATCTATTAGTAATATGTATCACGACCTGGATGTACTTTTGGAATTTATTTGCTGGCAATAGAGGAAGTACTAAATTAATTGTAAAAGAATAAGAGATACAAAATGTAAAGTAACAAGCTGGAGCAAACCACATAGGAAATATAGGGATTTGGAAGTTTTGTCAGCGCCAAGTTACGATTTGTAGCAAATGTGATAACCTGAATTTCTTGCACTTCATGAGGCAGTCTTCATACACTTACAATCCAGCCCCTTTTTACGGCCATGTTTTGAAAACAATTTTTGGCTCAAGTCAACAGCCGTTATTCACGATTTTGCAAACTTTGTTTACAGGAAGATAATATATTGTATAATAAACCAAGTAATATAAGGATTTACAATAAGTAAATAAGATACATTAAGTAAATAATAATAAACTAGTTTGATCGAAGACTTTTCAGCAAACACCGCAAGGGTAGTAGGCCTACCCATGTTTTCACCACATAAAAGAAGATCTCTGGCTTGGCCGATTCAAGATTCTTCTGTTATCTACAAGTATAATATTTTAAAACAAGGCACATATAAAAGTATATACTTCTGAGAACGTTTTGTATTTCCTAGTTCCTTTTTGCATTTCAAATTCACAACTCAAATTTGAGTTTTCTTTAATTGTAGTACGTGTAACTGGGCATGTTCATGGATCAAATACGCATGTACATGTAAAAACGTATCTGAAGGTATTTAAGTAGTCATGCACATCTGTATATAAATGTTTAAACAAGTATGTTTATACGGCGGGCAGTCAAAATTTTCCAGGAGGTACCGTTGTAACTCAGCTATTACCTTACATTGCAAATCACGCTTTAAGTGAAAAGTGGCAAGATGGGTGGTGCTCAGAAACCTAAACTCTTGATCACTGCTCCTACCATTGCTGGAAATAACAGGGGAGTCTGTTATATCGTCGAAGTTCAGCCATCGCGTTGGTTTTTGATATCTGTATAGTGTCGACAGTTTTACATTCAAAATCCATTTGATCTTGATGAATAGCCAGAGATTCATTGGTACGCTAAATCTGTGGTGAATGGGAAGATGGTGAAGGAAGGAAATCTTCTTTTCAGTGAGCCATGCCTGCACAACAGTTGATGTAAGTGAAGACATTGTGCTGATGCAGTGCCTTAATTGACATTTGTAGGACGTTTTTCTTTGAATTACTTCCCTCAATCTTTCTAAAACTTATGCGTGCAAAGAAGGCTGTTGCTTGATTTGTGCAGCTGGAACAAGTTCGTGATGCACACCCTTGTTGTCGAAACTCAAGGAGCATCACTTTTGTTTTGGATTTGGCATGATAAGGGTTCTTTTGTAGTCGAGAATGTTCTTTGTCTGCAAGGTACGCAGGTCGTCGCCATTAATGATTGTCTCAAAATGTCAAGAAAGTCCTCTTTCAAATACTCGTGATTGCCATTGCCTTTGGCTAGTTCAGTAGTAAAAAATGTCATTGGTAATAGATTCATTTTATTGTAGTACAAAATTATAACGAAATTCGGGAACATTTGACTGTCCCTCATATATATTGATGCACATATCTTTTGGTATATATATATGAATTTCTGATCCGTGTGTTGTTTAATATCTTCGGAGGACCATTCTTTATTTAATTAAAATATACAGGCTATAATATTTTTGTATTGCTGTTTATATATATAGTCAGGGGAACCCTTCTAATTTACTATTTTTGTGTATATGGGGGAAAAGGAGAACTTTTGATTTCTAATTAATTAAAGATTGAAAATATTTTCTTTTATCTTCGAGTTATACGAGTTAATCAACAATTTATGATAAAGGAAAATATTACTTACTACACTCTTGAGAACAGGACTTAAGTTCTGAGATTAAATTTTGAATATCGTTATTTTATAAACATTTAAAAATTTTATAATTAAAAATAATATTTAGTACTTTTATTTTCACACGAAGTTACTGTATTTAGAATCTCGCCCTTTTTATATGAACTTCTGCAATCAGAGAGATAACTTATATTTAGAATGATTTTATATTTAATGTAATATATAATTAATAAAGAATGAATAATTTAATAATGAAAATATCTCTTATTTATTTCAAATTTATCATTGAACGTTATGTTTGCTTGGACTTTCAAAAAACATTCTACTAGATGAAGAGTTTCATTACCACGATAATCTACTGGGGCTCGTTTGATTTCTTTTGACGAAAATGTTTTAGCAAAGGCAAATAATCTACGCTCAAGGAATTACATATGGTTGTGAGTGTGGCTGTTATATATTAAACGTTATATGCAAGCTTGAAAAGCAGCAAAACTCTTAAATGAATTGTTAGTGAATCTCAATCATTAATACACCGAATTCGGTACATGAAAAGAATGTTTTTACTAACTTATCGCTACTTTTATCTTTGAAACCTTTTATACTCATTTAGTATAAAGGTTCACTACATACTCACATACTCACAGAAGGATCTTAAGATTTTGCCATATCTCGTTCATTAGACATCGTTAAATACCTCCAGACCTCTACATTTTTAGCCTTTCCTGGGCCTTTCACATTTGGCATTTTATAAAATAAATGCTTTTTAAAAAAAAATTTAGCAATACAAAGAACAAATAAATATAAAAATACTTATTGATTAAAAATTGAACAATTATTTATATATTTACAAAAGATTTTGATACAACATGAATACTATTAGAAATTTTACTTCTATATTCAAATTTTCATCAAACTTTGCCAAATAATGACTTTTCAAAAACATTCTTCTAATATGATAATTTCCATATTCAAATGAATTGCATACTCCTACAATATCATAACACTATGGCAAATTTTGTGTGTTGACGGTAATAACAATTTGGAATTTCAACGGTCTCTCTGTTGATGCAGATAATTTTCAATTAATTTTCCTGGATAGTAGTTGGCACACCTGCGGACGGACAATTACAGCTGCTAAAGGTTGTGCGATGCCCTCCCTCCATCCCTCTCCTGGGGTTGTATTAACCCTCCACATGTTATGGCTGACAGCAAAGTCTATTACAGCGTTCTACAATCTGCTACTATGTGGTTTATAATTAGCCAGCGCTCGGCCAGCAAAATGAATGACACGCAGAACCAGAATGGATTCGGCGTATTGGGTTCTGAATTACTGGATGAGAGTCTTTGGTCATGTGTTTCCAGTAATGATTATCTTTCGCAATTTCCTATATTACAATATCATCCTGGGGCCTTGATGGAATCTGAATATACCGATCATTGCACGCAACGTTTTTAATTAAAATGTCAGCTGTCAGCATGCATGCAACTGTTTGTTTTAAGAAAAACTGCTATTTATTTTAAAAACTCTGTTTTTGTTTTTTAATTTTATAATATCTAGGACATTAAAGAAGTTACTAAATATACATATGCCTGCAGCGCATATAGTTTTAAAGATTTAAAACTTTGTTACTATTAAGAGTTACAGTTATAAATGAATTAATATTATAATTTGAAAATATCAGCCATTTTGGTTATATCATTTTCCTACCAGAATGACAAGTAAATAATGCATTTATTAAAACGCAAGAAGAACCAAATATGCTGTACAAATATTTACTTACAAATAAGGTAAACTAATATAGTACGTATACATTCAACATTAATTTACATAAGTAACATTATAATAAGTAAATATTCAAATCAATACTTATGTTTTCTCAACAAACTTCTTCATTGGCGCAACAGCCCCATGGTGGGCAAAGACCGTCTGCTTACTGGCAGACTTCGAGACAGTAGATGTTTTCTTTACGGGGTAGGGATTGTCAGGCCTACGCCCAACTGAGTATATTGGAAAACAAAACAATTGTTACATTTTTACATTTTACAGTAAAATACCTATGCAATAATTATACAAATCTTTGTCTGCAGCATTTTAAGTCAATAAGCAAAATTATTTATTATTTTACATGAATAATCTGCGATAATTTTTCCTGTGTATTCAGATTTTAAAACCATTATTTATAATTACAAGTTTGCAAAAACATTTTTTTTTTTTATCAGCGATTAATAAAATTTAAATTTGCTTACTTAAATATGATTTAAAGTAAAATATTTAATTAATTTTGAATATTTATAATATTTTTTCAGCCCTATGCCCAATGCTCTATAGTCATATTAGACTGGGACCAACGGTTTAAAAGGGTTTCCAAATCACTAAATATTCATGGTATCGCCGGGACTCGAACCCTGTGACACCGAGCGCCAGAGCTCTTCAGTCACTCGGCCATCAGGCCCCTTTTCCTACTATACCCAATAAAATCCCTAATTAATAATTATTGAACTTCATTTTTTGTCAAATCATTTTAATACTGTAAAACTCTTCTAGATTGTAAATTTCACAATTTTGCATAATATTTCATTATAATTATTAATATATTAGTATATACACTGAAGTGACAAAAGTCATGGGATACCTCTTAATATCGTGTCGGCCCTCCTCGCCCGGCGAAGTGCAGCAACTCGACGTGGCATGGACTCAACAAATCGTTGGAAGTCTTCTGCAGGAATATTGAGCCATGCTGTCTCGATAGACGTCCATAATTGTGAAAAGCGTTGATGGTGCAGAGATTTTGGGCACTGAACAGACCTCTCGATGATGTCCCATAAATGCTCGATGGGATTCATGTCGGGCGATCTAGGTGGCCAGATCATTCGTTGGAATTGTCCAGAATGTTCTTCAAACCAATCGCGAACAGTTGTGGCCCCGGTGACATGGCGCATTGTCATCCATAAAAATCCCATCGTTGTTTGAGTACATGAAGTCCATGTATGGCTGCAAGTGATCTCCAAGTAGCTGAACATAAAGCATTTCCAGTCAATATTCGGTCCAGTCGCACCAGAGGACGAAGTCCATTCCATGAAAAAACAGCCCACACCATTACGGAGCCACCACCAGCTTGAACAGTGCCTTTGCTGACAGTTTGGGTCCATGGCTTCGTGGGGTCTGCGCCACACTCGAACCCTACCATCAGCTCTTACCAACTGAAATCGTGACTCATCGGACCAGGCCACGGTTTTCCATTCATCTAGGGACCAACCGATATGCTCACGTGCCCACGAGTCGCTGCAAGCGATGTCGTTCTGTCAGTAAAGGCACTCGAGTCGGTCTTCTGCTGGAATAGCCCAAGAAAGCCAAATTTCTCCGCACAGTTCTAACAGACAAGTCCCTTGTACGTCCCTCATTGATTTCTGCGGTTATTTGACGCAGTGTTGCTTGTCTGTTAAATTTACGACTCTTTGCAGACGTCGCCGATCTCGGTCGTTAAGTGCAGGCGGTCGACCACTGCGCTGTCCATGGTGGGATGTTGTGCCTGAAATGTCATACTCTCGGCACACTCTTGACACAGTGGATCCGGGAATGTTGAATTCCCTAACGATTTCCGAAATGGCATGACCCATGCGTCTAGCTCAACTAACATTCCGCGTTCAAAGTCTGTTAATTCCCGTCGTGCGGTCATCATCACGTCAAAACCTCTTCACATGAATAACTTGAACAGAAATGAAAGCTCTGCGAAAGCACTGCGCATTTATACCTGTTCTACGCGATGCTACTGCCATCTGAAAATTTGCATATTGCTATTCCATGACTTTTGTCACTTCAGTGTATATAAGTTATTTGCATATTATTATTATTTTGTATTTATTAAGTAAATTTTTTGTACAAAAATGCTGGTAACATAACGCCAATTAAAAAAAGGATTTCAAACTAATATTAAATATTCCTTTTAATTTTCTTTTGCGTTGCGAATGTTTTAAGGTGTGTTACAAATTGCAAGGCTTGAATGAAATATTACATGACTAAAAGTTTTCTACGAAATAATTTATCTTGTTTTAAAACATGCTTTTTAAACGTAAATAAATAAATCAAGGAAATTTTTACTTATTTTTTAAAAAGAAATTTTAAGATAGAGCAAAGATATATTGCAGCTATTTTAGAAATATTTTATCTTGAACTTTTCAAAAATTTTAGAGATAAAATAATAAAACAGTTAAAAATTCTAGATTTTATTCAAGATGCTGTTATACTACTGTTAAAATCTCACTTTATTCTGAAAAGGCATATTTTTGTTGTAAAAAAAAATCTTTCCTTAAAAATATTTTTACCATTTGAAGATTCTAAAGAAAAGAAAGAAAACTTCTGTTTGTATACTCATGCTATAAAATGACAAAAATTACATCTTAAAATGAGAAGTTCTTTCCAATTTTCTATTTCTCCCATTCTGTACAATTAAAAGAAGACAAAACAATGTCTAGGTAAATTATAATAAAATTAATTTTAGCTATAAATCATACATAAGTTACATTAGAAAATACGATATTTTAAGTTGTATTTTATTTTGCTTTATAACAAATTGCAAAGAAATGTTAAATACATTTCGGATAGAAACATTATACATTTCGGATTGAAACACTACGTGAATTAGGGCCATTTCTTTAGAAATAAATTTTTATCCCAATCACTCAAGATTTTGATTTGGACATTTATTACTTTAGAGTTGTTATGGTTATTATTTAAATGCGAAAGCCCTCTGAATAATGTATCTGCATTTTGAGCTGTAAAATATAATATGTTTGCCATCACAATAAATTTAATTATAAAAGTAAAAAATAGTTTATTTTTAAACTGTTTGAAATTAATTTATAGATCTGATACTATTCATTGAAAACCAAATAAAAAATCGTTTCTCCTCTTATTTTTTTTCTCTTCTTCATTTTTTTTTATTATTATTATAAACTTTTATTTTTATTTCGTCATAAAAATATTAATATTATGAAATAAAAAAATCCATCATATGATACTTGGGGAACGCATGTAAAGATTCAACTGTTCTTCTCCTCTCAGTCAATTTTTGTAATAGATTTTATAAAAGTTTCAACATTAGTTGATGATTTCAGAGTGCTCCATATTATAAATCCCTCTTAGAAGTCTCTTTGACATCATAATACAAAATAATCGCACTCATAAGAAATCTTTTTTATTTCTAATGGCAAGAGAAAATGACAAACACTTACGGAATCAAAAACTGTATAAAACACACACAAGTAAAAAGAAAAAAAAAAATAGGGGGAAAAAGTCAATGTCTCATTAGCAAAGTTCTAGTGCTCCAATATCTTTTCACCTCGAAGTCCCCACACGAGGCTGGTCATCCTCTATGTGGTGACTGTCCATAACCTCGTCTTTTCCCACAGACAGGCAATTTGGGCTATCAAAAATGCCAGTTGGGTGCAAATGTCTCGCCTAAACAGTCACAGCCCGACGCAAGTCTCAACATCGTAGCTGGTAAGGGAACGTTGAATCTGAACTTTATTGATTTGGACAGGCCGCCCGCATTCCATTGTAAGTCACTGAACCTACACGAAGACCCACAGTCTAGGACATTACCAAGGTGCACAACGGGGAGGTTGATCTTCTGTGGCACCCCAAATAAAATTCTTACATCATGTAAAAAGTTGTTTTCATACGTAAGTTTTTTTTTTTTTTTTTTTTTTTTTTTTACCAGCTGTGATTAATTTTTAACTTGTTATATTTAAAAGAACAAAATAAATTATTTTTAAATAAGTTTTTTTCTATATCTCTGTTAATTATTTAAAAAAATGTTTAATACCGAGCACATAACTCGAGATCATCAGTGATAGACAGGTATGTAGGCGATATAATTTATTACAAATCAAAAAGAAAATTAATGTTTTCTTGTAAATCTGTTTAACTGACACACATTTTGTATTGAACATGAGGAAAGAAAATTAATGATTTCTTGCAAATCTGTTCAACTGGCACACATTTGTATAGAACATGAGGAAAGAAAATTAATGTTTTCTTGTAAATCTATTCAACTGACACATATTTGTAATTAACACGAGAAAAAGAAAACTAATGCTTTCTTGTAAATTTGTTAAACTGCCACACATGTGTATTCAATATGAGGCAAAACCAGGAAAATACAAGAATATTAACCTTAAGATATAGACCTTCTCTGAAGATCTGAAGACTAAAACTGAAATATGAATGATACATCAAAAGATAATGCATTGTAAAAATTTATGTCGACTTCATAATCCCTGGTTAATAGTTACGCAGGTCAATTCTAGACACTCTCTTATACAAAACTCTTTTGCTCATGAGTTAATCCTTTTCCTTTCCACAAACTTTATTTCTTTTCACCATGGACAGAATTTCAATAGTTTCTCCACAGGAGTCTCGGGTAAACAATTGCCTCTTGTTTTAAACGTGCGGAACAGAAACCCGGCGGGAAACCCTAAATACTCAGTTCCTTTTCCCATTTGTTTTACTACTACAGCACTGTAGTACACTTTTGAAAAATGACACACCGAGTTCCTGAGCTCGGGTTAATAATAAAGTTGACAGTCGCAGTTAACAGAGAGTTCCAGGGAAAATTACTTCCAAGGGGTGGATGTTTATTGTTTTATCACACACACACTCCAGCTTTAAGTGATAAATAGCCGGGTTTGTCTGTCATGGAGTTTAAAGTGCCAGGCAAGAGGGACTCTGGGAAGTTATGGCTGCATTGTGTTGCCCATCAGATGGTACTATTTGTCAAGTGGGTTGGGACCAAGCCGGCTCAGTCAGCCATTTCGGGTCAAGCCTTATGGCCCATTTGTCTGGTTAATAATAGCGCTTGGGGAAGGACGTGATTTTTATCGCGTTTCGAATGGCGTGGAACATGAGTTACAGTGAGAGTTAGAATCGATTTCTGGAAAATCTTCAAAAGGAAGCTACCAGGAGGGATTTTTAAGGATAAAGGGGTTGCTCCTCTGGTTTTAAAAAGCTTTTAGTCTTTTTAATTGTCGCCGTTCACGAGAAAGTGAACTAATTTTTAGTAACACTGTAGTAGAATTTGTAGGCAAGTAGTAAGGTGCCTGAAACAAAGTAAAAACTATATTTTGTGTTTTCTTTCTTTTCCATACCATAAAAAATTATTAGTATTTACTTACTTATGCGATGGTGGTCGTCATTTAATGAGATGATTAATGATTATGATAGTCATTTTTAATTATTATATACGATAGCTACTTTATAAGAATATTAAATATATGTGCTCTATAAAAATATTATAATATGTGCTTTATACAAATATTACATATATGGCCTTTATATACATTTTTAATACTACTAAAGTTGAACTTGTAAGTAAGCAGTGAGGTGTCTAAAACAAAATATATAACTGACACACGTAACTACACTAACACTGACACGCATTTCTATTGAACATGAGGAAAAGACGATAAATGCTTTCTTGTAAATATGTTCAGCTGGCTCACATTTGTATTGAACAAGGAGAAAGCTAGGAAAACACTAAAATACTAACCTTACAATAGACATTATCTGATAATCTGAAGGCTAAAACTGAGATATGAAAGATACATCAAAATATAAAACATTGTAATAATTTATGTCGACTTCATAATCCCTGGTTAATAATTACGCACGTCAATTTTAGAAACTCTCTTTACAAAACTCATTTTTGCTCGCGAGTTAATTCTTTCCTTCCCACAAACTTCCTTTCTTTTTCACCATAAGACAAAATTTCAATAGTTTCTCCACACGAGGCACGAGTAAACAATTGCCTCTTGTTTTAAACGTCCACGGAACGAGGAACAGAAACCCGGCGGGAAAACTAACTACTCGGTTCCTTTTCCCATTTGTTTTTACTACAGTACACTTTTTGAAAATGGAATACCGAGTTCCTGAGCTCGGGTTAATAATAATAAAGTTGACAGTCGCAGTTAACAGAGAGTTCCATGGAAAATTACTTCCAAGGGGTGTATGTTTAATGTTTTATCACAAACACACTCCAGCTACGGTGATAAATAGCCGGGTTTGTCTGTCATGGAGTTTAAAGTGCCGGGCAAGAGGGACTCGGGAAGTTATGGCTGCATTGTGTTGCCCGTCAGATGGTATTATTTGTCAAGCGGGGGTGGCCAAGCCAGCTCAGTCAGCCATTTCGGGTCAAGCGTTATTGCCCATTTGTCTGGTTAATAATAGCGCTTGGGGGAAGGACGTGATTTTTATCGCGTTTCGAATGGCGTGGAACATGAGTTACCGTGAAAGTTAGGATCGATTTCTAGAAAACTCTACAACAGGAAGCTACCAGGGATGGTTTTTAAAGATAAAGGGGGTTGCTCCTCTGATTTTAAAAAGGTTTTTAGTCTTTTAATTGTCACCGTTCATGGGAAAGTCAACTAATTTTTAGTAACACTGTAGTAGAACTTGTAGTTAAGTAGTGGGGTATCTGAAAAACAAAGTAAGAACTACGTTTTGTGTTTGCTTTTCCACAGAAAAAAATTATTGTTATTTATTTTTAAGCTGCATGATGGCTCGATGATGGTCATCATTTCAAGCGATGATTAATGATTATGATTGTTATTTCTGATTATTATTAACATGTGTTTTATACATTTATTATATGCATGTGCTTTATATAAATTTTTAATAGTACTAAAGTAGAACTTGTAAACAAGCAGTGTGGTGCCTAAAACAAAATAGAAACTACGTATTGTGTTTGTTTTCTTTACCACAGAATAAAAAATTATCGTTATTTTTTTAAGCGGTGATGGTCCCAATTTCAAGCAATGATTAAAATTTATTATCGTCATTTCTAATTATTATATACATATGCTTTATACAATTATTATATACATGTGTTTTATACAATTATTATATACGTGTGTTTTATACAATTATTATATACAAGTGCTTTATATACATTTTTAACAGTACTAAGGTAAAACTTGTAAGCAAGCAGTGAGGTGCCTGAAACAAAGTAAAAACTTCGTTTTATGTTTACTTCCGTTTACACAGAATAAAAAATTATTACTATTTGCTTAAGCGATCAACGATGGTCGACATTCCAAGTGATGATTAATTATTATGATCGTCTTTTCTAATTATTATATACTATATGTGCTTTATATATATTTTTAATAGTACTAAAGTAGAACTTGTAAATAAGCAGTGAGTTGCGTGAAACAAAGTAAAAACAACATTTCGTGTTTGCTTTTTTTTCCACAGAATAAAAAAAAATAGTATTGTTTATTTAAGTGATCGATGTTGTTCGTCTTTTCAAGCGATGATAATCATGAAAATTAAGACTTTCTTGTACATCTGCTCAACTAGCACACATTTATATTGAACATCAGAAAAAGAAAAGTAAAGCTTTCTTGTCAATTTATTTAACTAGCACACGATGAACTTGAGGAAAACCAGGAAACCACAAGAATACTAACCTTATAATAGAAACTTCTTCGAAGATTTGAAGGTTAAAACTGAAATATGAATGATACACCAAAAGCTAAAACATTGTCATAATTTATGTTGACTTCATAATCCCAGGTTAATAATTACACAAGTCACTTCTTGAAACTCTCTTTTACAAAACTCATTTTTGCTCGAGAGATAATCCTTTTGCTTTCCACAAAACTTCCTTTCTTTTTCCACCATAAGACAGAATTTCAATAGTTACCCACAAGAGCCTCGAGTATACAATTGCCTCTTGTTTTAAACGCCGAACGAAACGCGAAACAGAAACCCGGCGGGAAACTTAACTACTCGGTTCCTTTTCCCATTTGTTTTTACCACAGCAATGCAGTATACTTTTTTTGAAAAATGACACACCGAGTTCCTGAGCTCAGGGTTAATAATAAAGTTGACAGTCGCAGTTAACAGAGAGTTCCAGGCAAAATTACTTCCAAGGGCTGGATGTTTATTGTTTTATCACACACACACTCCAGCTCCAAGTGACAAATAGCCGGGTTTGTCTGTCATGGAGTTTAAAGTTCCGGGCAAGAGGAACTCTGGGAAGTTATGGTTGCATTGTGTTGCCCATCGCATGGTATTATTTGTCAAGGGAGGGGGCAAGCCAACTCAGTCAGCCATTTCGGGTCAAGCGTTATGGCCAATTTGTCTGGTTAATAATAGCGCTTGGGAGGACGTGATTTTATCGCGTTTCGAATGGCGTGGAACATGATTTACCGTGAAAGTTAGTTAAAAAGAAAGTTACTACAACGGGAAGCTACCAGGAGGGATTTTTAAATATAAAGGGGTTGCCCTCTGGTTTTAAAAGCTTTTTAGTTTTTTAATTGCCGCCATTTACAAGAAAGTCAACTAATTTTTAATAACACTGTAGTAGAATTTGTAGGCAAGTAGTGGAGTGCTTGAAACAAATTAAAAGCTATTTTTTGTGTTTTCTTTATTTTCGACAGAATAAAAAATTATTAGTATTTATTTATTTAAACGATGATGGTCGTCATTTAAAGGGATGGTTAATGTTGATGATCGTCATTTCTTATTATTATATACATGGTTTATAAAAATATTATATACATGTGCTTTATAATAATATTATATATATGTGCTTTATACAATTATTACATATATGGCCTTTATACACATTTTTAATATTACTAAAAGTAGAACTCGTATGTAAGCAGTGCTGTGTCTAAAACAAAGTATATAACTGACACACATAACTACGCTGACTCCGACACTTTAACTGACACACATCTGTATGGAACATGATTAAAAGAAAATTATTGTTTTCTTTTGTAAATCCGTTAAACTGAAATACATTTGTATGGAACATGAGGAAAAGAAAATAATGTTTTCTTGTAAATCTGCTCAACTGACACACATTTATTTTGAACATGAGAGAGACCAGGAAAATACAAGAATATCCACCTTACGATAGACTTTCTCTGAAGATCTGAAAGGTTAAAACTGTAATATGAATGATACATCAAAAAGAAAAAACATTGTAATAATTTATGTTGACTTCATAATCCCTGTTTAATAATTACGCACGTCAATTCTAGAAACTCTTACAAAACTCATTTTTGCTCTCGAGTTAATCCTTTTCCTTTCCACAAAACTTTCTTTTCACCATACACAACGGATAGAATTTCAATAGTTTCTGCACACGAGCCACGAGGTAAACAATTGTCTCTTGTTTTAAACGGTGAACGAACGCGGAACAGAAACCCGGCGGGAAACCTAACTATTCAGTTCCTTTTTCCATTTGTTTTTACTACAGCACTGCAGTACACTTTTTTTTTGGAAAATGGCACACGGAGTTCCTGAGCTCGGGTTAATAATAAAGTTGACAGTCGCAGTTAGCAGAGAGTTCCAGGAAAGTTACTTCCAAGGAGTGGATGTTTATCGTTTTATCTCACACACACTCAAGCTCCAAGTGATAAATAGCCCGGTTTCTCTGTCATGGAGTTTAAAGTGCTGGGCAAGAGGGACTCTGGGAAGTTATGGCTGCATTGTGTTGCCCATCCGATGGTATTATTTGTCAAGCGGGGTGTGGCCAAGCCAGCTCAGTCAGTCATTTCGAGTCAAACCTTATCGCCCATTTGTCTGGGTAATAATAGCGCTTGGGGAGGACGTGATTTTTATCACGTTTCGAATGGCGTGGAACATGAGTTACTGTGGAAGTTAGGATCGATTTCTGGAAAAATCTACAACGGAGACCTACCAGAAGGGATTTTTAAAAGATAAAGGGGTTGCTTCTCTGGTTTTAAAAAGCTTTTTAGTCTTTTTAATTGTCACCGTTCACGAGAAAGTCAACTAATTTTTAAAAACATTGTAGTAGAACTTGTAGGCAAGCAGTGAGGTGCCTGAAACAAAGAGAAAACTATATTTTGTGTTTTCTTTTCTTTTTCTAAAAATAAAAAAATATTAATTTTTACTTATTTGAGCAATGATGATCGTTATTTAAAGGGTTGATTAAGGATTATGATCGTCATTTCTAATTATTATATACACTGAAGTGACAAAAGTCATGGGATACCTCTAATATCGTGTCGGCCCTCCTTTCGCCCGGCGAAGTGCAGCAACTCGACGCGGCTTGGACTCAACAAGTCGTTGGAAGTCTTCTGCAGGAATATTGAGTCATGCTGTCTCGATAGACGTCCATAATTGTGAAAGCGTTGATGGTGCAGGATTTTTGGGCACGAACAGACCTCTCGATGATGTCCCATAAATGCTCGATGGGATTCATGTCGGGCGATCTAGGTGGCCAGATCATTCGTTGGAATTGTCCAGAATGTTCTTCAAACCAATCGCGAACAGTTGTGGCCCGGTGACATGGCGCATTGTCATCCATAAAAATCCCATCGTTGTTTGGGTACATGAAGTCCATGTATGGCTGCAAGTGATCTCCAAGTAGCTGAACATAAGCATTTCCAGTCAATGTTCGGTCCAGTCGCACCAGAGGACCAAGTCCATGCCATGAAAAACAGCCCACACCATTACGGAGCCACCACCAGCTTGAACAGTGCCTTGCTGACAGTTTGGGTCCATGGCTTCGTGGGGTCTGCGCCACACTCGAACCCTACCATCAGCTCTTACCAACTGAAATCGTGACTGATCGGACCAGGCCACGGTTTTCCATTCATCTAGGGACCAACCGATATGCTCACGTGCCCATGAGAGTCGCTGCAAGCGATGTCGTTCTGTCAGTAAAGGCACTCGAGTCGGTCTTCTGCTGGAATAGCCCAAGAAAAAGCCAAATTTCTCCGCACAGTTCTAACAGACAAGTCCTTGTACGTCCCACATTGATTTCAGAGGTTATTTGACGTGTTGCTTGTCTGTTAGAATTTACGACTCTTTGCAGACGTCGCCGGTCTCGGTCGTTAAGTGCGGGCGGTCGACCACTGCGCTTTCCATGGTGGGATGTTATGCCTGAAATTTCATACTCTCTGCACACTCTTGACACAGTGGATCTAGGAATGTTCAATTCCCTAACGATTTCCGAAATGGCATGACCCATGCGTCTAGCTCCAACTAACATTCCGCTTTCAAAGTCTGTTAATTCCCGTCGTGCGGTCATCATCACGTCAAAACCTCTTCACATGAATAACTTGAACAGAAATGAAAGCTCTGCGAAAGCACTGCGCATTTATACCTGTTCTACGCGATGCTACTGCCATATGAAAATTTGCATATTGCTATCCCATGACTTTTGTCACTTCAGTGTATATGTACCCTATAAAAATATTTTATAAATGAGCTTTATAAAAAATTGTATATATATGTGATCTATAAAAATATTATATATATGTGTTTTATACAATTATTACATATATGGCCTTTATATACGTTTTTAATACTACTAAAGTAGAACTTGTAAGTAAGCAATGAGGTGTCTGAAACAAAGTATATAACTGAAACACGTAACTACACTGACACTGACACGCATTTGTATTGGACATAAGAAAAACAAGGAAAATACCGGAATACTTATTTCAGATAGAACTTACTTGCTTAACTTACTTACTCTGAAGATCTGAAGGCTAAAACTGAAGTATAAAAGATACATCAAAAAGATAGAACATTGTAATAATTTATGCTGAGTTCATAATCCCTGGTTAATAATTACGCCCGTCAATTCTAGAAACTCTCTTTTACAAAACTCATTTTTGCTCGTGAGTTAATCCTTTTCCTTTCCACAAAACTTTCTTTTTCACCACAGACAGAATTTCAATAGTTTCTCCACACGAGTCACGAGTAAACAATTGCCTCTGTTTTAAACGTTGAAGAGTGGAACAGGAACCCGGCGGGAAACTTAACTACTCAGTAACTTTTCCCATTTGTTTTTACTACAGCACTGCAGTACAATTTTTGAAAATGGCGCACCGAGTTCCTGAGCTCGGGTTAATAATAAAGTTGACAGTCGCAGTTAACAGAGAGTTCCAGAGAAAATTACTTCCAAGGGGTGGATGTTTATTGTTTTACCACACACACACTCCAGCTACGGTGATAAATAGCCGAGTTTGTCTGTCATGGAGTTTAAAGTGCCGGGCAGGAGGAACTCTGGGAAGTTATGGCTGCATTGTGTTGCCCATCCGATGGTATTATTTGTCAAGCGGGGTGGGCCAAGCCAGCTCAGTCAGTCATTTCGAGTCAAACCTTATGGCCCATTTGTCTGGGTAATAATAGCGCTTGGGGGAAGACGTGATTTTTATCGCGTTTCGAATGGCGGGAACATGAGTTACCGTGGAAGTTAGGATCGATTTCTGGAAAAATCTACAACGGAAACCTACCAAAAGGGATTTTTAAAGATAAAGTGGTTGCTTCTCTGGTTTTAAAAGGTTTTAGTCTTTTTAATTGTCGCCATTCACGAGAAAGTGAACTAATTTTTAAGTAACACTGAAGTAGAACTTGTAGGCATGTAGTGGAGTGTCGGAAACAAAGTAAAAACTACCTTTTGTGTTTGCTTTCTTTTCCACAGAATTAAAGATTATTATTATTTATATAAGCGATTGATGATAGTCGTCATTACAAGGGATGGTTAATGATTATGATTGTCATTTCTAATTATTATATACATGAGCTTTATACAATTATTATGTACATGTTCTTTATATACATTTTAATAGTACTAAAATAGAAATTGTATGCAAGAAGGGAGGTGCCTGAAAAAGCAACAACTACGCTTTGTGTTGGCTTTCTTTTCCCCAGAATAAAAATTATTATTATTTTGTGGAAAAGAAAGCCAACAGAAAACGATGGTTGTCATTTTCAGGCACCTCACTGATTAATATAACTTCACATTTAGTAACTATTAATAATGTATATAAAGCAATTGTACATAATAATTTTAATAGTGCTCAAATTAACTAACTTGTAAGTAAGCAGTAAGGTGCCTGAAACAAAGTAAAACTACATTTTGTGTTTGTTTTCTTTTCCACAGCATAAAAAATTATTATTATTATTTAATTTAGCGATCGAGATGATGTGATTAGTAATGGTTTAATTAATGATTAATGATTAATTGTTATGATCATCATTTCTAACTATTACATACATGAGCATGTATTGAATCCTTTTTCATGTAATTTTTTTAACAAAAATTCTAAAATATAACTTGTTTGTCTCAAAACTTTGTTTATTATTTAAAATTTTAGAATCTTTTGGTTTTAATTAACTGCATATATTTTAAAATTCTAACCAACTTAAATTCAAATGAATGTTTTACATTATTTCTTTTTTTTTTTCAGTAATTTGTTATAAATTGATTCAATGATAAAAGTGATTCAATGTACTTAAATTTTCTTTAAAATGTACACGTTTTATAAAACAAACCACAGCAATTAAATAGGAGTTATTTGTATTTCAACTTCGGATTCTTCTCAAACTTCTTACAGATCTTGATGATAATATAACAATTTTGGTATAACAATCTCAACAACATTTAATCTTTATCTAATTCACTGTTTTTTTGTTCCTGAAATTCATGTTAATATTACGTACAACTGGTTTTTACATAATCAGATTCTGATGTTACGTAACATCTGGTTATGTACTCGTTACTAATGATGTACTCGTTAGAAAGGAAAGTGCATGTCTAATTAACATTTAACTTGATAGTTTGATAAAATTTATTATGTTATTAGCTTGAAATAAAAAATAAATTATATGGTTCCATTACAGAAAGTTCTTATAATTGTTTTTCGATGGTGATTTCAAACTTTCATAATATTTAAAGCTTCCATCAAAAAACACTTTCCCTATGCAGAGAAAAACTGCTAAGCTTCTTGACCACTTTTAATAAAAAAATACCACTAAATTCTCCTTATGAAACCATCTTTTAACCATCATGAAACTAATATGTTAGCTCATCTTTGGTTGTTTTCTAGTACTACATCAATTTGGGACAGATCCTGGAACATATATTCCCTTGCCTTTTTAAACCTAATGGAAGGACTTGCTGATCAACATATTTAACTCACCTACGCAGAGCATAAACATCAAGAATTAGTACTCGGAAATGTTTATTAGTATTTGAATTAAATTCCAGCAGTTCAGATTCCATCAGTTTCAAGACCGTAACTAGATCTCACCAGTTTATTCATCAACAGACTAAATACAAAACATTGACTAAGACCACTGTTAACCATTTTGGGTACAGTATACTTGCCACTTTATATTAAATTTAAGCTAGTAGCTTTTCGTCCCAAATCGTAAATATGTGCCTAAAACATAAATGATAGTTCAACCCATCATAATGGGGTTGATGTTACACAACCGATGCTACAGACCCTTTAAGAAACTTTGCTGACTTTCCCTTATATGTTGTTGTTTTTTCTACCATTTTCTACCCCACGATTCTAAAGCTTAACCACTTTATTTCCCATTAGTGAATCGGCTTCATGCGTCATCTAGCGTTCTTTCATGTGTCATTAATTATTTCATTTCACGAACCATTAATGTGCGGTATTTCCCCACTTTGGAAGAGCAGAATTTAATCTGCGTGTGAATATTTTTGCACACGACTCTTCAGTTTTCTTTTTTTACGCTTCGTTGCACTAAAGTAATTAAAACTTTGCTCTTCACTTTCCGTTTCCCGGCTATAAATATTTGAAACGATTCGCGCTCCAGTTCTGAAATGCCCCAAATCTCAATCGAATTTATCAAGAAGTGCTTCGTTCTAAATTAGTTTCGAATTTATTTGGTGGAGATATAGAAACGATGTAGTAAGACATCAAACGGTTTTTGAATAACTCTTAAATTTAGGAAGAATTTAAATTCTGGATGGTTGAAATAATTTCTGAAAGTACAATCATACACTCGTATTATGGTTGGCAATAGAGACGTGCCATGCAATAGAGAGAAAGATAAAACATCCCCTCAAAAGACCTTCGACTATTAGCTTAGTTGAAATAATTTCTGAAAGTACAATTATCTAGGCGTATTATGGTTGGACGTGCTTGACGAAAATAAGATAGAAATGAATTCGTCAAACACCGGGTTCTTTTAGTTGTTCACAGATGTTCTTAAGTTGTTGGTGGTTCAAAATAAATCAGCTCTCTTGAATTAGTTCTTGACTATTTTATTACACATACTATGAATAATTAAAACTTTGTACAATATTTACAAATTAATAGTAATGCCACAAATTTTAATCTGTAATGCCATAAAACTTAATTTCTCTCAATATACCTCTCACACTTCTAAGATTACCTCTCTCTCTCTCTTTGCTTTCCAATCACGCTCTCAAACTCGCACTTCTTTTCGCCCAATTAAATTGGCGTCGCAGCGCCATCTAGCAACATTCATTCCTCTTTTTTTCCACATATTATGTTTATTTCTTCTTCATTGGCGCAATTGCCCTTTTTCAGGCAAATGTTTTTTTACGCTGTAGGGTTGTCAATCCTACGCCCAACAGTCATATTAGACCGAATCTATGGTTTAAAGGGGATTTCGAACAACTACAAACATCCATGGCACCGCCGGGATTCGAACCTGAAGCGTGTGGCAGCTAGCACTAGAGCGCTAGTCACTTAGTCATCAGGCGTCATTAGCTTATTTACCTTTTCTGAAAAAGACTGTTAAATTTGAATTAACCAATAATACCAAAATTACATTATTACATTTAATGTTTATTTTTTATTAATTTTTTATAATCAGAGCAAGACTTGACGCTTACCCTGTATTTCGTATATCAACGATTTTTCTAATTGTTTTTATCATCGATTTAAAATTTTTTAAAAATTAAGTCATTTTTCCATTTTTTACATTCAAGTAATTACAGTAGATTTAATTAATTACCACTTTTATTACCATAATGCAAGATAAAAATGATGTATTTCATTTATAAAGGTTTGCTTATCTCATCTTTCACACGCAACATCTTAATATTGCGTGTAAAAGAACGTTTAAAGGTTAAATAACTTAATGATTTTCATTCATATTTAATAACTTTCGAGCTCGTAATTTTACAACATTTTGCCAAGCCCTTTTGAAAAATGCCATAAATTTTTAAACCTCTTCTTAACTTTGAATATCAGCATTAAAATATTAAATAATTATAGTAAGTCTCAAACTATTCTGGGTAGATCGTCCCAAATAAATGCGGTTGATATCAAATTTTCTCAACTGCTCCTTTATTTAGAATTTTAAATGATGGGTGTCAAGTCTCTTCTCAAACTCTCTCACTCTAAATGCGTTGATATACTGCACTCTGAAAGTTAAATAATAAATTCTTAGAAATTATAATAATCTCTATAGAGTTCTTTAATATAATGTTGGAAAATTTTATCTGCATATAATTTAAGTTTTGTTCATTGTTTTCTTTAAAAGGATTTATTCCTGATGCTTACATGCAATAAAATGCAATTTTTTTTTGTTATTGAAATGCATGTTAATTAGCTCTGTGTGTTACTAAACTTGAACCTAAAAGCGAATCAAATAGGAAATTCTAGTGGTATAAATCTTTATGCCGATAAGTCCCTTCGCAGTTTTGATAAAAAGTGGAGCATGCAAACCTCTTTGAAGCTGTCCCAGGAGTATTCTTTCCAAATTGTTGTGGTACCAAAAATGGGTCTAGCTTAACAACCACCTTGACAACCTTAACAAAAATGACCACCTTAACACCACCACTTAACACAACCTCACCTCCTTTCACCATGATGCACCCTGAGAAATGCTGAATCGAATTCAAATCTGTCATATCAATGTCTAATAGCTTAATGTCCATCATTATTATATTCTAACACGTATATAGATGTATAAATACGTAAAATAAAATCTTTATTTATTTACTTATTTATTTATGCTTACCTTTCTATTTTTTTGCTGGATTGAATGTTCAACCATTCAAAAATTTGGTTATTGACTAATTTTTGTATTCTATTTTAATCATTCAGTAAATTTGGATATGTTATAATATATCGCTATAACTGTAAGAACATGATAATGTATCAAAAATAATGTGGAATGTACCTTATCATCCAAAAGTCGATAAATGCGGGAATTTATTAATAAGTTTTTAACAAGTAAAAGCACATGATTAGAAGTTCTATTGAAATGTGCATCCAACAAACTGACATCAATGTCTCTGTTAGCCTAAGAAAATCAAATTTTGCATGAAAACAATGTTTCTTACAAAACCCGTACTACAACATGATCTAAAAGTCAAAATACCCATAAATTTACTAATAACAAATGAGAACGCATGCTCAACCAGTAGCAATAATTTTAATTCGGTTTACGGTATACAACATGGTATAAAAGTCAACATACCCATAAATTTACTAATATCTTTCTAAGAATTGAGAATGCATATATGTATTACAGAGGGATATGTAGTTCCACAAAATAGTGCCCTATAGTACCCGCAACAGTTATTTTTATTCGATTTACTGACGTATAAAAAATTATTCCGTTCTATTGCTGTTGTTAGAGGAAAAGAGTTCCACTGTCGAATATTATTTCAAATCTTCGACTCACGCTGAGAGGCATATTGAGTTTGGAAAGAAATACATTACGGGAAATAAACCAACCAAGATAGCAATTCGAAATTTAGTGAAGAAATTTGGATAATCTGGTGCCGTCTTAGTGGTAGGCCCAAAGCAGAAGCAGAAAATTTTAAGGAAATCTCGCTCGAAATTTCCCAAAGAATCATAAATATTATTATGGCCAAACTGGAGTTTCTTGCGGAAATTAAATTCGTAATATGATTGCGCTTTAGATTTGTGGCATCTCAATACATTTGCGATGTGTGCCAAAATGTGTTGCCATGGAGATTTATGTAAACAAGAGAATGGTTCGTACTTTGAACATTTGTTGTTTTACTTCGAACAATTTTTTAAAAACATGAATATACTTCTTACTTAGTTAACGTATATACTCCTGTACGAGAATATACTAACATCCATAATAAAAGTTAATAATAAATATTCTAAACTTATAATAAAAGCTAATAATAAATATGATAAAATTCATAATAAGAGCTAATAATAAATATGCTAAAATTCATAATAAGAGCTAATAATAAATATGCTAAAATTCATAATAAGAGCTAAGAATTCATAATAAGAGCTAAAATAAATATGCTAAAATTCATAATAAGAGCTAATAATAAATATGATAAAATTCAGAATAAGATCTAATAATAAATATGATAAAATTCATAATAAGAGCTAATAATAAATATGATAAAATTCATAATAAGAGCTAATAATAAATATGATAAAATTCATAATAAGAGCTAATAATAAATATTCTAAAATTCATAATAAAGTATTTCATTAAAAAGTAATTAATAAATGCGTGTGTATATCGACTTTTGAACCACTGTAATTGTATCCGTATGTGTAGGACAAAAATAGTCAGCTCCTACAATTGCGTGTTTTTATCGTATGAAGCTTATTTTGTTCAATTTTATATCAATCAAAATCTTTTAAAACTTTTGATCATGTTAAAACCTGTTAATAAACTAGTAAATGAATTTCCTGTCTTAAATAGATCAGACGATTATCTTTCTTTTATGTATAATAGATTGATTTTTTTTACATCAGTGTACCGTAGACATTGCGAAATTAATTTCGCGGTAAATCTCAAGAAGCTCTACCTCTCGCTGCACAGTATATAAATATATTCGTTCAGACAGCCTGACTGCTGATGTGGAAGCTTATAAACAATATTTGAATATTTGAACAATGAGATTTCATTTCTGTTCCAATAATTTTTAATTTCTGTTCCAATGTTTTTAATTTCTGTTCCAATGTCCTCTTATATATTAAAATATTGACTACAACTCAGAAACCCATCTTATACGAACCTGAGTCCTACCCACATGACAGCTGAGTAATTTACATCTGTCACATGAGTCTTCTTCTTCTTCCTTGGCTCAACAGCCCCATGGTAGGTCAAAGAAGAAGAACTGGCAGATTTCGAGACATGAGATGTTTTCTTTTCAGGGAGTAGGTTGTTGGCCTTACACCCAACACTCTTAAAGTCATATTAGACTGGAACCTACGGTTTAAAGTGATTCCAAATCACTACAAACATGTATGTCACCTCCACGACTCAAAGCCGAAACCTGTGGCACCGGGCGTCAGAAAGCTAGTATGGCATGAGTCAGGCTTGCAAAATAGTTTGAAATATATTAAAACCTGATTCCTAATTTTTTTTTCCAAATCAAAAGGATCACAAAGATCATGATTAATATAGGTCATTTATATCCTGATAAATATAGTGTTCAAATTTTCAATCGTTCATAAAATACTTTTTATTCTTCCACTCAAGTTCAAATGCATTTTTTGAACTTGTAGTGATGACGCTTGACGTTAATACAGTTTTTGAAATATTAATTCAGTAATTAAATTTGATTAATTAATTTTAGTTAGTTTTTTTTAGATTTAAGTTGCATGTACCTACCAATAGATGGCGCCAGATAAACTTAAAAAAAGTGAATGACAATTATTTATAAAGGACTTTCTGCAATAGAGTGAAAAAAAGTAGAAATTGACTTACATTTTTTTTTTTTTTTATATTACTTGTTTTTTTTTATTTCTTTTCATTTCTGTTCCGATAAAAATTTCCTTGATTATCAGTCGTATAAAAGTAAATCTACTGTGGTATTGAATGTAGAATGTGAAAAGCAGTCTAATTATTTCTAATGAAGTAAAATGAACCTCTAATATTTCCTGACAAAACAAATCAGAATAAAAGGTATTATAGATATTTTATCCAAACTAAACTACTATTATAGATGTTATAGTTATGGCCTGAAGTAAGTAATATTTTGGTATGGAGACTTCATTGTTGAAACTCAAAAGTAACTATTTCATTTAAAGTAACCATTTCATTAAAAAAGATATGCTATGCTATATGTTTCTGCATTATAGGTATTTTATCCAAAAAGAGTTTTTACTATAGATGCTGTAGATGCTTCCTTCATGATTTTGGTTTCGTGTATGAAAAATGTAATTTGTTACTGTAGCGACTTCATTTTGAAACACAAAAGTAACTATTTTAGCAAAATAAGATTACAAAATTAAGTAACACGTGCAAAACTTTAATTTTGTTTCCGGGTACATCAAAAATGCAGGAAAAATGCTACAAAATATGTAAATCCTATTTTCATTAATCTCATAATTTACCATTTAATCAATTAATTGTATGTTAATCCTTTACGTAGGAAAAAATATTAATTGTTAATTTAATGGCTTGAGTTGTAGCTTGTTAATGATTATTTGATGATTTATTTTATATCATAAACATCATTTAATATAAACTGCCGTTTTTATAAATTAAAATTCCCATTCACATTGAAGTAACGGGTTACGATAACGTTGCTTTTTCTGTTGTAGCTCAAATAAGTTACTTTTAATATTTTAATCTAATTTATGAGGTTTTAAAGAGTATAAAATTTTGGTTTTATTTATTTATTTTTCATGTTTGTTCAGGTTGTTGTGTTTTTAATTTTTCATGTTTGTTATTTATTTATAGTACAGAAACACGTTCACATAAAACATTTTTTCTGTTTACTTATTACATAATTTAAAAATTCATTTTTCAAAACACATTCGATTAGTTCAACCGTACGAAATAATTAAGTTATTTTTAAAACCATAAATACAAGACTCAAAATTTAACGTTACTTTTGGCCACTTTTACATACATTTTCAGTGTATACACTTCAAAACTTAATTAAATTGTTTATTTTTCTATTTCAAACTTTTAAACATTTACAAATCCTTCAATCATTCAAAATTTATAGGAAATTTTGAAAAAACAATTTTTATTTTAATTACTTATCACGCCTACTTTTCAAGTCTTGATTTCTTTTGTTTAAGCAATTCAAGTCATTTTTCATGCACGGTTGGGTTAAAAATGTATCAAAACAATCATTTTGATTAATGATAGTTGCGTAAAAATATTTAATATTATAGCGTAAAACTTTCGTAGCTTCAATACATTTTAGTTTTTCGTGTAAATTATAGTTAAATATGGATCTAATAGCCCACTTGCTTCTTTACTTTGGCATTGATTAATGAGCAATACCAGGTTAAAAATAAAGCACATAAAAAAAATTCACTTATTAAATTTTTTTTTGTTCTCTAAAACTATCTTTTCTGCATTTATCAAGACAATAGACGGATTTTTTAAATAATATTTTTGGATATAAAATGTATTGAAGTAAATCTTATTCAAACGAAAGCTTTTTTACATGCATGATAATGAATCCAAAATACAATGTTCAGCTTAATTAATCATACTATATTATACATAATTAATGCTTTTATCTTTTGATAATAAATTTTAATTGATAATAGTTTTTATTGTTCTTTAGTAAACATCGTTTAAATATTTTATAAAGATATTCAAACTTTAAGATGAAGAATTCACAATGAATTTTAGTTTAATATAATAACTTCATGAAGAATGATTTATTCAAATAATTGTTTCCATAAGCAATTTCTAATTATGTCTTTAGTTATGAATAATTTTAAAAAGAATTAATATTTTTAGCATCAGTGGTTAACATAACCATTAATTATTTATTGTTTTTTTTTTTTTATTACCTTATTCGTTTTCGTCATCTTCTTTCTAGTTTCCATGAAGTTATAATAATTGATTTGCATTAACAATATTCTTACAATGAAATCGATAAACATTGTTATTATTATTATTTAATACTTATTTCCAATTTGAAGGTTTAGTGAACATTACAAATGCGTATTAAAATAAAAAATAAAAAGTTACTTAATATTTCTGAGAGAGCAATAATTTTCAAAAATAAATTATTAAATATTAATTATCATTTAACTTTTAAAGTTATTATATATCAAATTAATTTATAATTTTATGATGATAAACAAACGTACACATATAATTTCACTAAAGAAATCTTACAAAACAAATGTTAAACCGTAAGGTCCGAACAAATGTTAAACCGTAGGTACAGATCTAATTAGGGTAAAGTGTGCACAAAAACGACCGTAGACCGATAAACCAAACCTTAACTAGTTAACAATTCGATTCATTTAACGTGAAGGCTATTATAATTAGGTCTTGTATATCAAATTAATGTATCATTTTAAGAGGACAAACACACGTACGTAAAATTCCACTAAAGAAATTTATTATTACAATGACTAAGCAAAAGCAAAAAGTCAATATCCATAATTAGTTAACAATTCAACTCATTAAACTTTAAAGTTATTACCATTAGGCCTTGTTCATAAATAAAAACTATTAACAATATTATAAATATACAATTGCATTAAAATTATTTCCATTTTTTTATTTTTGTATAATTAATAATAATAATAATTTCAAAACTTCCAGTAACGTTTCCTTTCCATTAATAGTAATTTAAGCAACTGAGTTAAAATTAACTCTACCACAATCTAAAATAAAACTTCAAAACAATTTAGGCTAACGTTTTTAAAATTAATTTAAAATGGTTATTATTATTACAACAATGTAATTCAATTTAATCATTACATGCATCCATTATACGGCTGGCTTGCTTCTTCATATAATTAAAAAGTACTTTCCGTCATTGTTATTTTGATAAAAAAATAAATGGCTGTCATTATTTGGAGGCAAGGTGACCCACTCGGCAGTGATATATTTAAATATCTTATACAATTAGGCGTATTAATTAAAGAGAAAGGCTTCACAAATTTTGTAAACGGAAAGGCCGTGCCTTCATATCAGGATCTTTTATGTAGGCCTTTATTTAAAATGCACGAGACGTACTTAGAAAATTAATGAATAGCTAATAAGAATTTTCTTTTAGTTCTTCTGTTTGCTTTTGATTTATTTTTTTCTTGAGCGGCAAGTTTGTCGAAATTTTGACTCAAATAAGAAAAATGAAAAAGACTGAGCTAATTAGTATCAAAGACGACGTCATTCTTTAGAAGCGTCTTTCAATATCCGGCTAAGTAAATAAATTAAAACTTAAAAGAAGATAGATTCTCTTTTGTTTAGTTTAGTTTATTTTATTTTTTATTTGCCTTGTAAATTTCGGTATAGCGTAATTAGCCATAAAGTTTGTGACATTTAACAAGTCGTGCCATTGGAAAGATTCCTCATTAAATCTTGAACGCCTCAAAAATTGTAAGATTTGTATCATTAACTAATTTTTCATTCGTTCATTCAAAGCAAGCAAATGTTTTCAATTGAACGAGTCTTGTTTGAAATGATTCATAAGTTTGATTACAAAAGAAAAAAAAAATGTGTAAATGACAAGGCATCTAGTTCATTTAAGTATATTTAATACGGCTGTTGTTTTTGGACATGTATTATGTATTCATTGTTACTAAATTCTTTAATTCAGCGCCCTTTCTTTTTTTTTGATTAATTAAAAGTTTCTGTAAATAATTACAAAAGATGGAGTAAAAATAGGTTTCCTATTGTTTAAAATTGAAACAATGTCTATGTAAAACATTCATATGTTAGTACATTTGAATTGATATATAGTCCATAAATTGCACGTATTGTTCACATTGTAAAGACTAAACGATGCATGTATAATGGTAGTATATCCTAATAAAATGCATAAAAATGTTTTTTTTTTAGGAAATGGTAAAAAAACGAAACAAAATAACGCCACTGTATTAAGGTGGTTACTATCTGACAAGTTTAATATAGATTTTCTTTAAGATGTCTATATCATGAAAAGTCATTCCTTCTAAAAAATGAATAAATTCTTATATGAGATGAAAAATGTTGAGAAATAGTAGGATATAACAATGCTTACTTCTACCACCGGCATAAGCGGCTCCTGTAGCGTTCAGTTTTCCTACAGACTCTCATCCGGAGAAGGTATATTTTGTGCACCTTGCACGTTTCTGAGTATCGGGATTTCGGATTATATAAATTTGCAATTATCTATAATTATGGATCTATAATTATATATTATTATAAAATTACAATTAAGTTATGATACTTATTTCTAAATTTTTATTTTAAATAATTATTCGAATAATAAAAAATAAAAAATAAAACACTAAAGAAATTAATAATAACAATGACAAAACAAAAACAAACATGTAAGAAGTCCACATTAATAATTCAATTCATTTTCCTTTAAGGTTATTATCACTAGACCTATAAATACCTGTAAATAAAACCCATTTACCATATAAAAATTTACATTTACATTATTAAAATTATTTCTAATTTTTTTTTTTATTTTAAATAATTACTCGAAAAATAAAAATTTCATAAGTTTCAGTAACGTTTCTTTCCCATTAACAGTAATTAAACAAGTGAGTTAAGATTAGCTCTGCTGCAATCTAAAATAAAATTTCAAAACAATTTAAGCTAACGCTTTTAAAATTAAAATACATGGTTATTATTATTATTACAACAATGTAATTCAATTTAATCATTACATGCATCACTAATACGGCTGGCTTTCTTAGCGTTTTGAATTGAAAGAGTCTTGTTTAAAACGATTCAAAAGTTTGATTACAAAAAAAAAAAATGTGTAGATGACAAGGCATCTAGTTCATTTAGGTATATTTAATACAGCTGTTATTGCTGGACATGTATTATGTATTCATTGTTGCTAAAAGTTTAATTCATCGGATATTTTTTTCTTAGATTAATAAAAGTTATTGTAAATAATTATAAAAGAATGAGTAAAAATCCGTTTTCTATTGTTTAAAATTTGAAAAATGACTATGTAAAAATTTACATAATTAAAAATACATTTTATTTCATATATATTCCATAAATTGCATGTGTCATTTACATTGTAAAGACAAATAATGCGTGTATAATTGTAATATAGCCTAATAAAATACATACAAATATTGTCTTTCTAGGAAAAGAAGATAAAAGATAAAAAAATAAAAATAAAGATAAAATTAGGCCATTGAATTAAGATGATTATCAAGAAACAAGGATTAATACAAGTTTTCCTGAATCAAATATTCAGAATATCTTTAAATTACAAACAACAATTATAACCCAGTTTAGCAAATAAAATTTTGTTTTATATTTTTTTCTATTATTTATTATGAGGCATAAAAATCATCAGTATCTCAACGAAATTAATTAATACAGTATATTTGATATTTATCCCGCCAATTACATTTGATAAAATTAAGTTATAATTTTATCAAGACAAACACACGAACATTTAAGTCTTCTAAAGAAATTTATAATTACAATGTCTAAGAAAAATAATTCATGTTTTTAATTAGTTAATAATTCAATTCATTTAATATTAAGGTTATTCTCATGTAAATAGGATTTGTATGAAAATAAAACCTATTTGAAACATTATAAATTTGCAATTATATTATTATAATTATTTCTAATATTTTACTTAATATAATTATTACAATAATAAAAATTTTAAAACTTCCAATAACGATTCTTTCCCATTAATGGTAATTAAGCAAATGAGTTAATATTAACTTTGCAACAGTCTGAAATAAAACGTAAAACAATTTAGGCTAACGATTTAAAAATTAAATTACATGGTTATTATTATTACAACAAAGCAATTCAATTTAATCATTACATGCATCCATTATACGGCTGGCTTGCTTCTTCATATAATTAAAAAGCACTAACATTTCCGTCATTGTTATTTTTTTTTTTTTTAAAAAAAAAAAGGCTGTCATTATTTCGAGGCAAGGTGACCCACTCGACAGTGATATATTTAAATATCTTATACAATCAGGGGGCATTAATTAAAGAGAAAATCTTCTCAAATTTTGTAAATGGAAAAGCCGTGCCTTCATATCAGGATCTTTTTATGTAGGCCTTTTATTTAAAATGCACGAGACGTACTAAGAAAATTAATGAATAGCTAATAAGAATTTTCATTTAATTCTTCTGCTTGCTTTTGTTTTATTTTTCTTGAGCGGCAAGTTTGTCGAAATTTTGACTTAAATAAGAAAAAGAAAAGTCTGAGCTAATTAGTATCAAAGACGACGTCATTCTTTAGAAGCGTCTTTCAATATCCGCTAAGTAAATAAATTAAAACTTAAAAGAAGATAGATTCTCTTTTGTTTAGTTTATTGTTTTTTTTTTTGCGCAGTAAATTTCGGTATAGCGCAATTAGCCATAAAGTTTGTGACATTTAACAAGTCGTGACATTGGACAAGGTTCCTCATTAAATCTCGAACGCTACAAAAAATTGTTAAGATTTGTTTAATTAACTAATTTTTCATTCTTTCATCCAAAGCAGGCAAGCGTTTTGAATTGAACGAGTCTTGTTTAAAACGATTCATAAGTTTGATTACAAAAAAAAAAAAATGTGCAAATGACAAGGCATCCAGTTCATTTAGGTATATTTTAATACAGCTGTTATTGTTGGACATGAATTATGTATTCATTGTTACTAAAAGTTTAATTCATCGGACATTTTTTTTCTTATGAAATAAAGTATTCTGTAAATAATGATAAAAGATGGAGTAAAAATCTGTTTTCTATTGTTTAAAAACTTTGAAACAGTGAGCACAGCATGATTATAAAAGATACATAAAAAATGTGCATACAATGCAATGTGCAAAAAATTACATAATTACAAATACATTTTGATTGGTATAAATAATACTTAAGTTTCATGTATTGTTCACATTCAAAGAAAAAATGATGCACGTATAATCGTATTATAAGCCTGATAAAATAAGTACAAATGTACTTTTAGAAATCAAAAAACGAAAGAAAATAACAGCATTGAATTAATGAGTTTTCTATCTGACTAAGGTTAACACAAATTTTCCTTATGTTCTCTAGGTTAAAAGCTATTCCCTCTATAATATGAATAAATTCCTGTATGAGCAAAAATGTTAATAAACAGTAGGATATAACTATGCTAATTCCTACCCACTGAACAAAAGCGCCCCTGTAGCGTTCAGAAGATAATCTCAGTTTTCCTACAGACTCTCAACAGGAGAGAAAGTATACGTAAACTGCATACCCTGCACGTATCCAAATTTCTGATTTTCGCATTATATGTGGTGTCCTTCCATGAATCTATAATTATATAACATTGAAATTATCTATATTTGAATCTATAATTATATAGTATTATAAATTTACAATTACATTATTATAACTATTTCTTTTTTTTATTTTTAAATAATTAATCAAATATTAAGAAGAAAATGAAAAACACTAAAAAATTAATAATTGCAATGATAAAGTAAAAACAAATCATGTAAAAATTCCATTCTTAATTAGTTAACAAATTCAACTCGTTTAACTTTTAAAGTTCATTATCACATTAAAACATTATAAATTTACAATTACATTATTATAATTATTTCCATTTTCTTATTTAAATAAATATTTAAGTAATAATAATTGTCAAAAGTTTTAGTAACGTTTTCTTTCCCATTTACAATAATTAAACAAATGTGTTAAGAATATTCTGTGCAACAATCTAAAATAAAACTTCAAAGCAATCTAGGCTAACGTTTTGTAAAATTAAATTACATGGTTATTATTATTATTACAACAAAGTAATTCAATTTAATCATTACATGCATCAATTATACGGGCTGGCTCGCTACTCATATAATTAAAAAGCACTAACATTTCCGTCATTGTGATTTTTTAAAAATAAATAGCTATCATTATTTCGAGGCAAGGTGACCCACTCGGCAGTGATATATTTAAAACATCTTATACAATTAGGGGTATTAATTAAAGAGAAAGGCTTCAATTTTGTAAACGGAAAGGCCGTTCCTTCATATCAGAATCTTTTTATGTACACCTTTATTTAAAATGCACGAGACGTACTAAGAAAATTAATGAATAGCTAATAAGAATTTTTCTTTTTTAATTCTTCTGCTTGCTTTTGATTTATTTTTCTTGAGCGGCAAGTTTGTCGAAATTTTGACTAAATAAGAAAAGAAAAGTCTGAGCTAATTAGTATCAAAGACGACGTCATTTTTAGAAGCGTCTTTCAATATCCGGCTAATAAATAAATTAAAACTTAAAAGAAGATAGATTCTCTTTTGTTTAGTTTATTATTTTTTTTATTTGTGCCGTAAATTTTGGTATAGCGTAATTAGCCATAAAGTTTTTGTGACATTTAACAAGTCGTGCCATTGGACAAGGTTCTCATTAAATCTTGAACGCTGAAAAATTGTTAGATTTGTATAATTAACTAATTTTTCATTCGTTCAAAGCAGGCAAGCGTTTTGAATTGAACGAGTCTTGTTTAGGTCGATTCATAAGTTTTATTACAAAAATAAAAAAAATGTGTAAACGACAAGGCATCCAGATTATTTAGGTATATTTAAAACAGCTGTTATTGTTGGACATGTATTATGTATTCATTGTTATCTAAAAGTTTAATTATCCGGAATTTTTTTTTTAGATTAATTAAAGTATCTGTAAATAATTATAAAAGATGGAGTAAAAGTCCGTTTTCTATTGTTTAAAATTTGAACAATGACTATGTAAAAACTACATAATTAAAAACACATTTGAATCGATATATTATTCATAAATTACATGTATAGTTCATTATAAGACTAAAAGATGCATGTATAATAGTAGTACGCCTGAAAAATACATACAAATATAGCCTTCCAAGAAATGATAAAACCGAAAAGAAAATAATGCTATTGAATTAAGGTTGTTACTATGACCAAGATTAATACCCAGTTTTCATTTAAGTTCACTAGGTCATCAAAAGTCATTTCCTTCTAAAAATTAATAATTTCCTGTATAAGCAGAAAAATTTTAAGAAATAATGTGAAATATATTTTTAATCAAGATAAAAAATGAAGTATATAATATTCTATATTTGCAGCTAGACTTTCCATCCCTTCTCCCCCTTATTAAAATTTTTTTTTCATTTCTGTTCCAATAAAAAGTATGAAATTGTCGTATGAAAAGTGTAAATGTACAGGCATCATTTACTATAGTTCTAATGTCTACTGTATTGCTATAGTTTGTGCAGGTATTGCTCATTGCCTTTGCCTATTTTTTAACGAACGCAAAAAATCGGTCTAGTTATTTCTAATGAAGTAAATGGAACCTAAAATATCATCTAATAAAGCAAAATCAGGCTAAAAGGTATTATAGATATTTTATCCAAAATAAATTTTATTATAGATGCCGTAGCTAAGCTTTCCTTCGAGATTAAGAATTCGTGTATAGAATAAGTATTTTTTTTTTTTGTAGTGTTACCTTTACATTTTTGAAGCTCAAATGTAATTATTTCTGCTAATCACAATAAGAATGCAAAAATTAAGTAACGCGTACAAAACTTTAATTTTATTTCCGAGTACATCACAAATGTTGTAAGGGCTACAAAATATGTATATCATATTTACATTAATCTCTTAATTACCTTTTTTTAAACAATCAATTAATTTTCTCCTACACGGAAAAAAATTTTATGCTACCTAAGGCTTCTTCATGATTTAGGTTTCGCGTATGAAAAAAATTTTTTTAGTGATGTTCCTTCATTTTGAAAGACGGAAAAACTATTTTAACAAAAATTGAGTAGCAAGTGCAAAACTTTTAATTTTGTTTTCAGGTACATCAAAACGTGTAGGAAAATGCTGCAAAATATGTTTATCATATTTTCATTAATCTCTTAATTTGCCTTTTAAATAATCAATTAATTCTCCTCTATATACAAAAAAAAAAAGTTAATTGCTAACTTAGACTGAGTTGTAGCTTGTAAATGATTATTTGATGAATTATTTTATATCATAAAACATCATTATAATATAAAAATGCCTTTTTTGTAACATAAAATGCTTCATTAACATTGAAGTAATGGGTTACGATAACATTGCTGCGTTTCTCTTGCAACTCAAATAAGTTATTTTTAATATTTAAATCTAATTTATGAGGTTTTAAAGAATATAAAATTTTGGTCTTATTTATTTATTTTTCGTGTTTGTTAACAACAGAAGTTTTATTTATTTAGAGTACAGAAAACACGTTCATGAAAACATTTTTGTAATTAATTATTACATCATTTAAAAATTCATTTTTCCAAGATTCGATTAGTTAATTAATGTTCAACTGAACAAAGTTAAGTTATTTTTTATTACGATATTCGAAAAATTAACCATGCCTTTTCAGTATATATACATCAAAACTTAATTAAATTGTTTTTTTTCAAACTCTTTTAAACATTTATAAGTCTTCCAATCTTTTAAAACTTATAGAGAAATTTTTTGAAAAACAAATTTTTTTTAATTATTTATCAGGCCTATTTTTCAAGTCTTGATTTTCTTGTTTAAGCAATTAAAAGTCATTTTCATTCACGGTTGGGTTAAAAATGTATCAAAACAATCATTTTGATGAATGATAGTTGCGTAAAAATATTTAATATTATAACGTAAAGCTTTCAAAGTAGCATCAACGCATTTTAGTTTTTCGTGTAAATTATAGTTAAATATGGATCTAATAGCCCATTTTCTTCTTTACTTTGGCATTGATTAATGAGCAATGCCTGGTTAAAAAAGCTAACGAAAAAAATTCCCATAATAAATTTTTGTGTTCTCTAAAACTATCTTTTCTGCATTTATCAAGACAATAGACAATTTTTGAAAAACACTTTTTGGATATAAATGTATTGAAGTAAATCTTATTCAAACAAAAGCTTTTTTAACTTGATGATAATTAACTATGAAATACATATATTATATTATGCATAATTAATGCTTTCATCTTCTCAATAATCAATTTTAATTTTATTAAGTTTTATTGTTTTTAGTAAACGTTTAAATATTTTGTAAAGATACTCAAATTTTAAGGTGAAGAATTTGAATGAATTTTAGTTTAATATAATAGCTTCATAAAGAATGATTTATTCAAAAAAATTATTTTCCATAAGTTAATTTCAAATTATGTCTTGAGTTATTAATAATTTTGAAAATAATTAACGTGACGACAATTTATGTTTTCAATCTTACTCGGTTTCGTCATTTGCTTTCAAGTATTGACGAAATTATAACAGTGGATTTGCATTAACAATTTCCTTAACATGAAATCGAAAAACATTATTTAGTATTATTTAACAATCAAACACAAATAAAAATTCATTGGAAATTCATTTAATTTCAGAATTAAAAATTAATTAATTTTTAATTGTAAAATTAGAAGGACAGTTGATTTCACAATTGAAAATCCAACTAAAGTGAAGAGAACTGTATTTAAAAATTTATATCATTTTTTAGATATTGTATTATATATACTTGTATAATATGATAAATATATCATTAATCATTATCATATAATAATATATATATATATTTTACATTTAATTTTGAAACGCTTTTAATAATTCATCATTCAGTTCTTATAAGTGTTTCTAAATTGCATTTTTTCTTCCAATTATATTATTAATAATAATGCTGCCACTATTCATTGAGAATATATACACTGAAGAGCCAAAATATTATGACCACAACTCATTTTGCAATGAATTATCATGACGTGGAAGGCATAGTAATAATATATATATTTTTGCATTTAATTTTGAAAAGCTCTTAATAATTCATCGATCAGTTCTTATAACAAGTGTTTCTAAACTGTCGTGGGTTGTCCGGGATCTACAGTTGTTAGTACTTATGCAAAGTGGATGAATGACGGTGAAACCAGCAGTAGACGACATGGTGTTGATGTCCACGCGCTATCAAAGAAAAAGGTCGTCGGAGACTTCGTGTGTCGCATGGTGAAGCAAAAACGAGCCAGACTTCAGCTGACAGCAATACAATGCAGGGCCAAGTAGAATAGTACGGAGTACACTGTTCAGCGAACACTGTTGGATATGGGGCTACGCAGAAAACGTCCCACTCGTGTGCCTTTGCTGACCAAGCGTCATCGCCAGAAGCATGCGCTGGGCCCGGGTACATATTGGTCCATGGATCAGTGGGAGAGAGTTGCCTGCTCAGATGAATCACGGTTTGTCATTCATCGCTCGATATACGCAAGTGTTTCTAAATTGAATTTTTCTTCCAATTATATTACTAATAGTAATGCTGCCACTATTCATTGAGAATATATATATAATGTGTGTGTGAATATATGCTTTATTAAAATAAATCATATATTACTTTACATATGCAATAACACTTATTCGAGGGTGATCTTTTCTTTTATTACCAGTGTTTTCAAATAAATATTAAAATAATTACTGAAATACTTTAGCTTGGCAAAATTAAAGATGTTGAATCAAACATTCAAAATACTTTTCAAGATGCAAACAATAATTAAAAACCCAATTTAACAAATTAAATTTTATTTTATATTTTTCTATTACCTATTATGAGGCATAAAAATCATTAGTATCTCAACGAAATTCATAATGTGGTGTACTGAGAACTTCCATAATTCATTATTATCCCCTAATACATTTGATCAAATAAATTTAAATTTTATGTAGACAAACATATGTACAAATAATTCCACTAAAGAGATGAATAATTACAATGAAAAAGCAAAAACAAATCTTGTAAAAGTGCATATCAATAATTAGTTAACAATTCAATTCCTTTTAGCCCTTGTATGTAAATAAAACCCATTTATAATATTATAAATTTACAATTACAATATAATAATTATTTCTAATTTTTTATTTTAAATAATTATTCGAGTAATAAAAATAAAATAAAACACTAAACAAATTAATAAATACAAAAGAAAAGAAAAACAAATATTATAAAAAATGCATATCCTTAATTAGTTTGCAATTCAATTCATTTAACTTTAAAGTTATTATCATTAGGCCATGTAAATAAATAAAACTCATTTATAATATTATAAATTTACGATTACATTATTATAATTATTTCTAATTTTTACTTAAAATAATTATTCCAATAATAAAAATTTCAAAATTTCCAGTAACGTTTCTTTCCCATTAATGGTAATTAAGCAAATGAGTTAATATTAACTTTGCAACAGTCTAAAATAAAACGTCAAAACAATTTAGGCTAACGTTTTTAAAATTAAATTACATGGTTATTATTATTACAACAATGCAATTCAATTTAATCATTACATGCATCCATTACACGGCTGGCTTGCTACTTCATATAATTAAAAAGCACTAACATTTACATCATTGTTATTTATTTATTTATTTTTAAAAAATTGATGGCTGTCATTATTTCGTGGCAAGGTGACCCACTCGGCAGTGATATATTTATACATCTTATGCAAATTAGGGGTATTAATTAAAGAGGAAAGCTTCTCAAATTCTGTAAACGGAAAGGCCATGCCTTCATATCAGAATCTTTTTATGTAGGCCTTTTATTTAAATGCACGAGACGTACTAAGAAAATTAATGAATAGCTAATAAGAATTTTCTTTTAATTCTTCTGCTTGCTTTTGTTTTATTTTTCTCTTGAGCGGCAAGTTTGTCGAAATTTTGACTCAAATAAGAAAAAAGGAAAAGTCTGAGCTAATTAGTATAAAAGACGACGTCATTCTTTAGAAGCGTCTTTCAATATCCGGCTAAGTAAATAAATTAAAACTTAAAAGAAGATAGATTCACTTTTGTTTAGTTTATTGTTTGTTTTTATTTGCGCAAAAATTTTGGTATAGCGTAATTAGGCAGAAAGTTTGTGACATTTAACAAGTCGTGACATTGGACAAGGTTCCTCATTAAATCTCGAACGCTACAAAAATTGTAAGATTTGTTTAATTAACCAATTTTTCATTCGTTCATTCAAAGCAGGCAAGAGCTTTGAATTGAACGAGTCTTGTTTGAAACGATTCATAAGTTTGATTACAAAAAAATGTGCAAATGACAATGCATCTAGTTCATTTAGGTATATTTAATACAGCTGTTATTGTTGGACATGTATTATGGGATTCATTGTTACTAAAAGTTTAATTTATTGAACTTTTTTTGTTAGATTAATTAAAGTATCTGTAAATAATTATAAAAAGACGGAGTAAAAATCGATTTTCTATTGTTTAAAATTGAAAAACAATGTATGTAAAAAGTTACATAATTAAAAATACGTTTGGAATTGATATATATTCCATAAAATGCATGTTTATTGTTCATTGTAAAGACTAAACGAATGCATGCATTATCGTAGTACAAACCGATAAAATGCATATAAATATAATCTTTCTAGGAATTAAAATAGGGAAAAAAAAAAGATAAAAAACGTCATCGAATTAAGGCGGTTACTAAGAGACCAAGATTAATACAAGTTTTTTTAAATTTCACTAAATCATCAAAAGCCATTCTTGAGAAAGAAGAAATTTTGTATAAGCAGAAAAATATTAAGAAATAATAAGAATTATTATTTTATCAATATTGCCGATTTAATAAAATTTACCACTCAATATAACAAGTGGATGTTTTAATCCTATTATTAATAACTTATTTAACTATGAAAGAATGGATTATTTTCCATTTCTAGCTAGATTATTATAATTAACATCATATTTAAAAATTTTTTCATTTCTGTTGAAAAAAATTATGTATTTATTCAGGTATGAAAGTAAATATATTGTGTTATAGCCTATGGTATTGCTAATTGTATACTATGATTTTGCCTACTGTACTACCTATTGTTATAAAGTATATATATCATTATCATATTACATCATTTAATAATCATTATGATTGTTTACTGATATATTTTGCATTTAATTTTGAAATGCTTTTAATAATTCATCGCTCAGTTCTTATAAGCAAGTGTTTTTAAAGTTAGAAATTTTTTTTCCAAATATATTACTAATAGTAATGCTGCCACTGATTCAAGAATATATATATAAATATAATGTGTGTGTGTGAATATACCCTTAATCAGGATTAAAATAAATTTCAAAATATATTACTTTACATTTGTGTGTAACACTTATTCCCGAATTGATCGTTTTCTTTTTATTACCAGTGTTTTTTAAAATGAAAATGCGAGAAAATAATTACTGAAATACTTTAGCTCCGAATATCACTTCTGAATCAAACATTCAAAATACTTTCAAAATTGCAAACAACAATTACAACCTAATTTAACAAATTTAAAATTATTTTATATTTTTTCCTATTACGTATTAAAAAACATAAAAATCATAAGTATCTCAACAAAACTTAATTAATGGTGTATATTGAGAACTTCCATAATTCATATTATTACCCTAATTTGATCAAGTTAATTTATAATTTTACAAAGACAAAATTTCGTATACATAATTTCACAAAGAAACTAATTTGGACAAACATACGACATTCAATAACCATACCAGTTAATAATGCCAGACAAAGCAAAAACAATTCTTGTCGAAATTCCATATCCTTAGTTAGTTTAACAATTACTATCCTTAGGCCTAGTACATAAATAAAAACCCATTTATAATATTATAAATTTACAATAAAATTACTATAATTATTTATAAATTTTTATTTTAAAAATAAATAATTATAAATACAAAGAATAATAAAAATAAAACTTGTAAAAAAAAAGTTCATATCCTTAATTAGTTAACAATTCAATTCATTTAACTTTAAAGTAATTATCATAGGCCTTGCTCATAAATAAAACCCATTTACAATATTTTAAAATACAATTACATTAGAATAATTATTTCTATTTTTTAAATTATTACTCCAATAATAAAAATTTCAAAAGCTCCAGTAACGCTTCTTTCCCATTAATAGTAATTAAATAAATGAGTTAATATTAACTCTATAACAATCTAAAAAAATTCAAAACAATTCAAGCTAACGTTTTTAAAATTAAATTACATGGTCATTATTATTATTACAACAATGTAACTCAATTTGATCATTACATGCATCCATTATACGGCTGGCTAACTTCTTCATATAATTAAAAGCACTAACATTTCCGTCATTGTTATTTTTTTTAAATATATATAGGCTGTCATTATTTCGAGGCAAGGTGACCCACTCCGCAGTGATATATTTAAATATCTTATACAATTAGGGTATTAATTAAAGAGAAGAACTTCTCAAATTTTGTAAACGGAAAGGCCGTGCCTTCATATCAGGATCTTTTATGTAGACCTTATTTAAAATGCACGAGACGTACTAAGAAAATTAATGAATAGCTAATAAGAATTTTCTTTTTAATTCTTCTGCTTGCTTTTGTTTTATTTTTCTTGAGCGGCAAATTTGTCGAAATTTTGACTCAAATAAGAAAAATAAAAGTCTGAGCTAATTAGTATCAAAGACGACGTCATTCTTTAGAAGCGTCTTTCAATATCCGGCTAAGTAAATAAATTAAAAACTCAAAAGAAGATAGATTCTCTTTTGTTTAGTTTTTTTTTTTATTATTATTTGCGACGTAAATTTTGGTATAGCGTAATTAGCCGTAAAGTTTGTGACATTTAACAAGTCGTGCCATTGAACAAGGTTCCTCATTAAATCTTGAAAGCTGCAAAAATTGTAAGATTTGTATAATTAGCTTATTTTTCATTCGTTCAAAGCAAAGCAAGCGTTTTGAATTGAACGAGTCTTGTTTAAAATGATTCATATGTTTCATTACAAAGGGAAAAAATTTATAAATGACAAGGCATCCAGTTCATTTAGGTATATTCAATACAGCTGTTATTGGTGGACATGCATTGTGTATTTTGTTACTAAAACTTTAATTCATTTTTTTTTCTTTGATTAATTAAAGTTTCTGTAAATAATTATGAAAGATGATGTAAAAAATCCGTTTGCTATTGTTTAAAAATTGAAACAATGGCTATGTAAAAATTACATCATTACAAATAAATTTGAATTTAAATTTATTCCATAAATTGCTTGTATTGTTCACATTGTAAAGGCTAAATGATCCTTGTATAATAGTAGTATAACCTGATAAAATGAATTCAAATACGGTCTTTCTAGGAAAGGAAAATGGAAAAAGAAAAGAAAAGAAACGCTGAACAATAAGGAAAAAAAGTTTACAAAAATAGAAGAAAATATTTAAAAATAAAATTTAAAAAGAGGGGTAAATATGAAACACGAGAATATATAAAAATATAAAAAATACATAAGGTAAATTATTAAAAAAATTTTTAAAGCAATGTGACACAATAAACACAACATTGGAGAATATATAAATGACAGAGTTGAAGGAATATTCATCAAAGAAATTATTATACAAATTAGAATAGGTGTAACAGTTAAAAAATAATTGAACAGGAGAATCTGATGCTGCAAAACAATGAACAACGGAAAACAAGATTCAAATGTTGGCAGGCAAAGCCAAATGAATTTCCAATGATTACGCCGATGATGGTAAGATAAATCTTCAGGCTGAAAGTTCCTTCCTTGTGTAGATGGTCTGCTCTCCAGATATCTACTTAAGCAGCGTCCAGATGATTAAAAAATTTGGAATAACGTTCGTCTGTTAACAGGAATTGCAGTTTGAATTCGAAAAACAAAAGTTATCTCTTTTACGTGCAAGCCTCCTGTCCTTATATCAGAAGGTCGTAAATCATTTCATATGAGTTAAAAAACTAATACACAAAACTTTCGCCATCAAGTCAGAACGCAGCTTTAAAGGTGTTCATTATAAATTGGGACACAATGTGGGTATAATCGAGCAGATCCTGCATAATGTACACTGCCTAATACTGGTTCTGTTCCATATCTATTGATCAGTAGCAAAGAATAGTTTGTCCTACATTTAAGAACTTTAACGACATCAAGAGAATAAGTTTCAAAATAGCCGATAAAAATGTAATAATACACATTCATCATAATTAGTGTCACTTTTAAAACAAAAATACTGGGTTACTAACAAAATACTTTTTAAAAAGTACTGAATTAAGATAATTCAAGCTTGGGTTGGGATGTAACGGAAGTTGTGTTCAATGTACTATGGATAATTACCAGGTACAGGGAAATATTACGTTTTTCTTTGTGGTTTGAAACCTATAGGCCTATATTTCCAAAGGCAAAAAAATCCATGGACTAAAATCCTACGGAAGAGCATTCTTTTAAAGAAACAAAAAGATGAGAAAAAAATTAGATTTATTTTCTTATCTTGTATAATATTTAAAAAGAATTTTCCAATTAAACGATCGAAGTTATTTTTGTTTGAAGCCATGTTTCACTCGATTAGATTTTGGGGATAACAAAAAATTATTCAACCTAATGTCTGATTGATTCCAAATGCTGATAAATCTTTTTTCTTATATCTTTGCAACATTAAGCTTATATTAATTTTTTTCCCTCGGAACCTATTCAGAAAAAAGTCGAAAATAAGTATATATAAAAATACTTATTTTCGACTTTATACAAAACCTACTTTTAATTCTGTAATTCATATAAATTTTAAACGAATGTTCAAGATTATAAACAAGGATAAAATTTTCAAAAGGAATCTTTCACTGTTAAAATATTTAAAAGGAATTTTCCACTTTGTTGATGTTGTTTCACTTCGATTAGATTTTGGTAAATTATTCAACCTAATGTCTGATCAATTGCAAATGATAATAAATCTTTTTTCAGCAATGTTTAACTTATGCTGACTTTTTTTCTCTCCAAACCTATTTGGAAAAGTAGAAAATAACTTTTATTTAAACCTACTTTCAAAGTATAACTTTAACATTTTATACTACAATACATAAAAGTTTTAAATCAATGTTCATGATTATAAATAAGAGAATAAACTTTTTGAAACAAAAATCTTTCTCGGTTATAGTCTTTAAAAAAAGAATTTTCAATTAAATAATCGAAGCTACTTTTGTTGAAGCCATATTTCACTTCGATTAGATTTTTTGGGTTAACAAAATATTATTCAACCTAATGTCTGATCGATTCCAAATGATGATAAATCTTTTTTTTTTTTTTTTTTTTTTTGCCACAGCAATGTTTTATGTTGACTTTTTTTTTCCCTCGAAACCTATTTAGAAAAACGTTTTTTTATTTAATCCTAGTTTGAAAGTATAAGTTTAACTTTTGGTTTTGTAATTCATGTAAATTTTAAGCGAATGTCCATGATTATAAACAAATAAAATTTTCAAAACGAAATCTTTCTCTATTATAATCTTTAAAAAGAATTTTCCAATTAAATTGGTGAAACAATTTTTGTTGAAGCCATGTTTCACTTGGTGTTAACAAAACATTATTCAATCTAATGTCTGATCCATTCCAAATGATGATAAATCTTTTTTCTCATAAATCAACAATATTCAACTTAAGTTTACTTTTCTCCCTCGAGACCTATTTGAAAGAAGTCGAAAATAACTTTTTTTTTAACCTACTTGAAAAGTATAACTTTAGCATTTTATTCTGCAATTCATGTAAGTTTTAAACGAATGTTTTTGATTATATGCAAAGATAAAATTTTCAGAAAGGAATTCATCTCTGTTATAGTCTTTAAAAAGAATTTCCAATTAAATTATTTCAATTATTTAATACCTCAGCAGTATTAAACTTGTGTTGGCCTTTCGCCCTAGAAACCAATTTGGAAAAAATCAAAAATAACTTTTATTCAAACCTACTTGGAAAATATAACTTTAACTTTTTTTCTGTAATTTATGTAAGTATAAAATGAATGTTGATGATTATAAGAAACGACTATTTTCTTTTTTATAGTTTTTAAAAGAATTTTCCAATTAAATGACCGAAACCACTTTTATTTGAAGCCATGTTTCACTTCGATTAGATTTAAGGGATTTCCAAAAAAGATTTAACCTAGTGCCCCGGCGATTCCAAATGATGATGAATCCTTTTCCATGTACTTCAGCAGAACTACAGTTCTTCTGGCTTTTTTTCCACTCTTAAAACCTACTAGGAAAAACTTCGAAAATAAGTTTTCCTCAGCGGTGCGCTGTTGTTGGTTTTGATGATTTTAATGCTTTTTTGTCACCCTTTTGTCAAACGCAAGGGCACCCAACATTTTTTTATTTTCGTCTCCTTCCTTTATTTTCTTTTCGAGTTGTTCGTAATGTCAGATCGAGTAATCTAGTTTGTATGACAGGGAAAGTGTCATACTTGTGTTCTATTTTTTTTTATATGTCTTGCCTTTTAGGTTACTTCTTCTGCTGCACAGTCTCCGTCTATTATTTATTGTTTCTATTATTTGCTGTTGGGGTTTTTTTTTTCCTTCTTTTCCCCTTCTTCTTCATCTTAGACCTTCTTCGAGAAATCGTGGCACTAGGACTATTTGGGAGGTTTTAGGTCCCTGCGGGGTCCCACAGTAATCGGGAAAAATAATGACTTGGAGCCTCGAAAATATTGCGAACTGTTACTCTTTCTGTCGATTTGTTGAATGTCGAAAATTGCATGTAGACGTGCCTTGGTAGTGAAATAACCTGCTCTGGTATCAAAAGAAGTATGTAAATGAAAATCTGCTAATATTTTATCTTTCACACGAAATGAAATAGTTAGCTTATTTTCTCTTTTTAATGCATATTTTTCTAAGAATAATTGTTTATTCCTCATGGAGAAACTTTTTCATTATCTGGTCACTAATATGGTGAACTAACAAAACATTTCAGTAACTAGGTTACCGCGACATTTTGCGTTTTCCTATGTAATTTTAAACCTATATGCTGGAATATTCCAAATATATCAGAGAATGGAATCAGCCTCAACAAATTGGTGATGCCATGGTATTGTGAGATATTTCTAAGCCAGTGAAAAAAATACATAGGCTAAATGGCTACAAATGAGCAAACCTTTAAAGAAATAAAAAAGATGTGAAAACATTTTAGCTTTGTTTCCTTATCTTGTATATTTTTTCATTTGTCCAATTAAATTATAAAAACCACTTTTGTTGAAGCCACATTTCACCTCGATTAGATTTTATTGATAACAAAAAATTATTTAACCTAATATCTGATGTCCTGCCAAATGATGATAGATCTTTTCTCTTATACCTCAGCAATATTAAACTTATGTTGACTTTTCCCCCTCAAACCTATTTGGAAAAAGTCGCAAATAACTTTTTTTTAAACCTTCTTGGAAAGTATAATTTCAACTTTTTATTCCTGTAGGGTTTTAAATTTTAAATTACTATAAGCAACGACTATTTTGCACTGTTATAGTCTTTAAAAAAAATTTTCCAATTAAATTATCGAAACCATATATTTGCCTGAAGCCATGTTTCACTTCGGTTAGATTTAAGGGATTTCCAAAAAGATTTAACCTAGTACCCCGGCGATTCCAAATGATGATGAATGCTTTTCCATGTACCTTGGCAAAACTACAGTTCTGCTGACTTTTTTTTTTTTTTCCTTTTAAAACCTACTAGGAAAAACTTCGAAAATAACTTTTCCTTAGCGGTGCGCTGTTGTTGGTTTTGATGATTTTAATGCTTTTTTGTCACCTATTTGTCAAACGCAAGGGCATCCAACATTTTTTATTTCATCTGCTTCCTTCATTTTCTTTTCGAGTTGTTCATAACGTCGGATCGAGTAATCTAGTTTGTATGACAGGGAAAGTGTCAGACTTACGTTCTATTTGTTTTCTTGTCTTGCCTTTTTAGGTTACTTCTTCTTCTGCGCACTCTCCTATATTATTATTTATTGTTTCTATTATTTGTTGTTGGGGATTTTTTTTTCTCTTCTTTCCTACTTCTTCTTCATATTAGACCTTCTTCGAGAAATCGTGGCACTAGGACTATTTGGGAGGTTTTAGGTCCCTGCGGGGTCCCAAGTAATCGGGAAAATAATGACTTGGAGCCTGGAAAATATTGCGAACTGTTACTCTTTCTGTCGATTTGTTGAATGTCGAAAATTGCATGTAGACGTGCCTGGAAGGGAAATAACCTGCTCTGATATCAAAAGAAGCAGTACATGAAATTCGGTTAATATTTTATCTTTAACACGAAATGAATAGTTAACTGTTAGTTTTTCATTAGCACACCGTTACCCAAAATTAATTATTTGTTTCTTCTCTAGTTTTTGACATAATATGTAGTCGTAAGGTACAAATAGTAGGAAAAATTGGGCATAAAAATTACTTTTTATATTAAACTGATGATACAAAAATGTGCTTCCTTGAATTAGATAAGAAGCATTTTTATATTGTTGAGATTTATCAGATGTCCTGGTTCTTTTCAAACACAATTTAGATTTCTTTTTATTTTCATTTTGCATCATTTATTATTTTATGTTAGTCTTTAATTAATTAAGAGTTTTGTAATGTTTTATAATAATTATATAATGATTATTAAAACAAATTATATAATTATATACATATTATATAAGTTATAATTATAAATTATATAATTAATATAATTATATAAATGTAAATATATAGTTTATATTTTAATAATGTAAATCTAAACAACTATTTGTTGCTTTAATAATTGCCATAAGCAATTCTAGTACAAAATGATATAATCTATTAGCAGCGTAGTCTTATAATTTTTTGTACATCAGTTTTTTATCGTGTTCCACTTATGCATGCTACGAATAGTCTACCTATCATAGAAAGAACATTGTCTTCAGGAATAAATTTTAGATGTAACTGTTTTATGTGGAGAAAAAATGGAACGCTTCCACCATGTAGCTCCGCTGTCGATGTGAGGTTTTTACACATAGTGCATAGTGTCACAATTGCTAAAAGGTTTCCTTATTTCTAAAAGCAGTAACAACAACGCTTATTGCTATCCGATTCTAACTTAAGCCTTTCTGAAAGCTAGCTATACACATTGCCATTGGCCACGAATGAATCTGTTCTTGTAGCTCAGTTCAAAGTTTTTATCTGATTCTTTCTTTCTTAAGAATTAGAATATACAACCAGTGCTGAATAGGAATCAAACAACAAAAATAAGGCTCACAGTTGTTACAGCTTCCACCAGGTAGCTTCACTGTCAATGCAAGACTTTACACATATTGCCATTAAGTTTCCATTTTTCTAAAAGCAGTAACAGCAACTTATTGATATCGGTTTCTAAGCTAAGTCTTTCTGGAAACTAGCTGTGCACATTACCATTACCCTCGAATCAATCTGTTCTTATGGCTCAGTTCAAGTTTTTCATCCGAGTCGTTATCTATTTCCTGAAAATTAGAATATATAACCAGTGCTAAATAGAATTAAAGAACCACAATAAAAGGCTCACTGTAGTTAATTTCCATCAGAAAGCGTCACTGTCTATGCGAGACTTTACGCACATATTGCCATAATTGCCAATAAGTTTCCTTATTTCTAAAAGCAGTAACAGCAACGATTATTGGTATCCAATTCTAACCTACTTTCTGGAAGTTAGCTGTACACATTGCCATTACACCACAAATCAATCTGTTCGTATAGTTAGTTTCAAGTTTTCCTGTGACTCATTCTTTATTTCCTAAGTATTAGAATATATAACCAGTGCTAAATAGGAACCAAAGAACAAAAATAAAATTCTCCCAGTTGTTACAGCCTGGGCTTTTATGTGCATTCCATTTTCCTTTGTTTTCCAGAATCCCACCCAAAAAAATATCACCAAAGAATTACTTCTTTTTACGAGAATGAAAGAGAGTTTCTCTTCACTATCGAACTCCATTTAAACATGATGTCAAAAAATTTATCTTCCAAATCTGTCTTCAACGTCCAGTGCTTTCCTAAACACAGAGTATTTTAATAATGTTATATTTGTTGCTAGAAGATTTTCATTCAGTAGATGAGTGACTTAAGATCGTAGATGAGAGACGTTACAGATATTGTCATAATTTCCAATAAGTTCCCGTATTTGTAAAAGTAGTAACTGCAACGGCTATTGATATCGGTATCCAACCTAAGTCTTTCTGGAAGCTAGTTGTGCACAATACCATTGCCCCACGAATCAATGTGCTCTTATAGTAGGGTTCAAATTTTCATCTGACTCATTTATTCTAAGAATTAGAATATATAACCGGTGCTAAACAGGAATCAAAGAACAATAAAAATAAGTTTTCTGGAAGTTTGCTGTGCACATTACATTGCCCTACGAATCAGTCTGCTCTTATAGATCAGCTCAAGTTTTCATCTGGCTCGATATTTATTTACTAAGAATCAGAATACATAACCAGTGCTGATTAGAAACCAAAGAACAAAAAATAAAAGGCTCACAGTTGTTACAATTTATTTCCTTTTGTTTTGCAGAATCCCACCCAAAAATATCACCAAAGAATTACTTCTTTTACGAGAATGAAACAGAGTTTCTCTTCACTATCGAACTCCATTTAAACATGGTGTCAAAAATTTATCTTCAAATCTTCCAGTGCTTTCCTTAAACACAGAGAGCAAGGATTGAAAGAACGAGGTGAACAAAAAAAAATAATAATAATAAAGCAAAATAAAACTTCTTAACTTTCGTCGTTAGGAAAGAAAACTTCTACTACTACTCCGCCATCCCTAACGATAGTAGGTCGTAACTGTAGTGAAAACTTCCACGCCATAAAATAGGGCTGCCACGATTTTATGCGCAATCGCAAAGCACCTTCAATCCTAATTCTTTTTATTTATTCCCGGGGAACTTTTTTTTTAAGATCCTCATTTTCTCTGGTGATAAAGTGTCGACGGATCCAGAACACATTTTATTAAACTGGCCATGTCTGGGATAAAAATCTATCCTGGCTAAGATATTGGTGCAAAAGTTCCTCCGTTCTAGTTGCATTCAACTCCGAATGGGGTTTACAATGTGTATGTGGATCTGTACTGGGAGATATCACCGACTCATCTGTTCGAAAGTGATGTCTTTAAGATAAAAAGTATAAAATTCTAGGAGAGGATATATGGATAAAAATAAAGAGCTATGTTTAGAATGTATCTTGTTTTGATTAAACTTTACACATCCTTTTCCTTACATCCTTACATTCCTTTTTTCTATTGATATATTGGAATCACTTCAAAAATTGGGTGTAATACAGTAAAATTAAAAGAAATTGGCTTCCAAAAACAATCAAAATATTTATTTTAAAATTTTTGTCATAGATTGTATTTTGTAAATTTAAAATGATTCTGCAAAATATTTTGTCTCAGACAATTCTAAATTGTATACTTTTTGCAATTACATTAAGGTCATTTTGAAATCGAAATTTAATCTAAAGCAATTCTCGCTCATCTATGTTGATTAAAAAAAAGGCAACATAAATAATAGTGCATCGTAAATAATAGTTTCAAACATCAACTGCAAAAGTAGAATATTGTGAATAACTATAACTGTGTATTTTACTTAATTTGTTTATTTAAACAGTTTCAACATACTTTTCTTTTTCTTTCTTCCCGTTTCCTTTTATAAATTTTTGTGTATGAAGTGCATCTTGCATCTTTACTTATTTTATTTAATACAGTTAATTAGTGACTAATTTTTTTTCCTTTTCTTTTATGTGGAATAAATTTTCAAAGGATAAGCTTCCATTTGTAACCCTATTAGTGTCGACGGATCCTGAACACATTTTATTAAACTGGCCATGTCTGGTATAAAAATCTATCCTTAGCTAAGATATTGGTGCAAAGTTCTTCCGTTTTAGCAGTATTCAACTCGAATGATGCTTTGAATGTGTATCTGGATCTTTACTGGAAGATAGCACCGACTCATCTGTTCAAAAGTGGGATCTTTAAGATAAAAAAGAATAAAATTCTAGAAGAGGATAAATGGATAAAAATAAACAGCAATGTTTAGAATGTATTTTGTTTCGGATAAACATTACACATCACCATTTCTTTTTCTATTGATATGTTGGTATCACTTCAGAATTGGATGTAATACAGTAAAATTAAAAGAAATTGACTCCCAAAACTCAGTCAAAATGTTTATTTTAAAAATTTTTACTCTTTTAAATTCTTTGTGCATATTTTTGAAATTACATTTAAGTTATTTTCGAAATCGAAATCGAAATCGAATCTAACTCAATTCTCGCTCATCTATGAAAATTAAAAAATGGCAATATAATTAATAGAGTATCATAAATAATAGTTTATCAACAGCAAAAAAAAATTTCTAAATAATTATGATTGATAATACTAATTATATCTTAGCATTCTAATTATTATAAATATTTATGCCTTACTAAATTTGTTTATTTAAACCATTTTAACAAACTTTCTTTTGTCTTCTTTTATAAGATTTTGTGTAAGAAGAGCGTTGTGCAATTATATGCCAATCATTTTTACTTATTTCCTTTAATACAGTTAATTAGTGATTTGTTCTTTTCTTTTTTTTTTTTTTAATTATGTGGAATAAATTTTCAAAACATAAGCTGCCATTTCCATCCCTATACAACGTTCAGTTTCCGAAAAATAATTAGCATTCTAAAATATTGAGGTTTAAAATTAAGTTGATAAGGGGAAATATAATAAAAAGATGACTCGACACCAGAAAAAGGAATAATGTTTAAAATATATTTTGTTCATTTTAAGCACAGAAGCTTAAGTATAACCCTTATTAGGAGAAATATATACTAGAAAATAAAGCATTGCAAAAACAGAAGAATGTTTCTCCCTGTTTAATTAAAAAGTACATAATGGAGGTCCCTGTATCGCTTATAAGACAAAGAATCGAATTTTGGCAAAATAATATTATTAATGTTGTTATAAGATTGTCATTGAGCCAAAATCCCATCAGATGTCAAAAGTTGTTTTGTATACTATTCCCTGTTTTGCTGTAGTTTTTATAAAGTAGTAAGTAGACTGTAGTAAGGGAAATATTTTTAATTACGTCGAGGACTGGGTCGTATTGATCCTTTCCCTGCGAGTACCCCGATACAAACTAGCCTTGAAGAAGGCATGTCGTCGGGGCTGCACTGACAAACGTTGGTATTCATTTAGTAATACCTAGGGGGGCACGTGTAGCTTGAAGATATGCTATACAAACGCGAGTAACACTACCCCCACAACGCTCTACAATCAAATGAGACTGAGACGTACGATTTAAAGTGGATTCTGAACCCCTAACCTTAACTTTTAACTCCGCGTCCGTAGCTTATCTTCAAGCTACACGCACCTTCTGGGTAATGCTAAGTGAGTAACGTCAGTATAAGGCTTGCCTTATTGCATCGAAGACAATCGTCTTAGTGTTTGCCACCTGCATTAGAACAAAAGAATATGTAGTAAATATTAGCAAATATTAAAATGAAATATGCATGGGAATTATTACCCTATTAAATATGGCTAAATGAGAAAAATAAAATTAAGAAACATTCATTCATCAATAATTTATTTAGGGCCAGAATGGCCGAGTGGCTAGCGCTCTGGCGCTCGGTACCACAGGTTTCGGGGTCGAGTCCCGGCGGTGCTATGGATGTTTGTGAGTAGTTCGGAATCCACTTTAAACAGTGGGTCCCGGTCTTAATAGGATCGTAGAGCTTTGCGGGGGCATTGTTACACCGCGTCCGTGGCTTATCCTCAAGTTACACGCGAACCCTGGGTAATGCAAAGTGAGTAACGTCTGTGCAGCGCTTGCCTTAAGGCATCAAGACCAAGCTGTCTAAGTGTTTGCCAGCTGCATTAGAAAGAAAAAAAGAAAGAATTTATTTAAAAAAAAAAAAATTAAAATCTTTCTAAAATTCTTGTAATTGAAAACAGAACACCACAAAATTCATCCACTTAATTTAAACACATGATTAATTAAAAATGAATCACTTCAGCTTCAGCTTTTGAAAAAACAAAACTTCAACTTTAAAGGAATACAAACTTTTTATGTGATGTTGAAAAAAATATATTAAATTTGTATCTGGACATAAAATTTTATCGAATATGATTTTTTTTCTAAAATCAACATAATGGTTTTAGAATAAATCGTATCACTTTACTTGAAGCATGCCTTTTCATATCTTTTTCTCATACAAAAAAATTGTTGACACATGAAATATAAAAATAGAAAAAAATTTAATGGTATGGCGAACTATGATCTTTTATGACTTCGCCATTGCCTCTTTGCTTTTTTTTTCAACAAACTTTTGTAAAGAAAATTGAAAATATTTTTTCTACCTTCCGCTTCTTTTCTTGATCATTTAAAGGTCTTCTGTGGTTGGGTAAATATTTTTCTCGATTGATACTCAAAAGTAAACACGATTTTTATTTTGACTTCGCAAAAACCGTATTTACTCTGTTCTGAGAAATTTGAGATTAAAATTGTTTGTAGCGTGACATAGAAAATTGAATTGCAGTACTTTTTATATTAAACGACCGATGCTTCTATTTGTCAAGACATAAAATGCAAAAACATTTTAGTCTTAAAAAAGAAAAAAAACTTTACTTTCCCTAAGACAGATCTAAATGTATTGAAAGTTTATTTTATGATATTTAATGCAGTAAGAATTTTGAAATATATTTGTCTTGTAATAAAATTCTGAAACAAGTTCCCCGCACCCCTCCCTTTTCCCTTCTTTTCACACACCTTTGACCTGATGCGGAATATCTAGATACCATGAAAAGTTTATTTTTAATGTTGGGAGTTACTGTTTACCAGGAAAAATTATTGAATCGTATACTCCTTGTTAAAAAAAACGAGTCAATATAGTAACGAATTTTAGCTTACATTGAATGAACACATAACAAACTTACCTGACGAGAAACATCTTGATGCCATCAAAAGTGTTCATGCTTTCAATGCCAGAGGTTGTTGCCATCTCAGTACTATTTGTTGGAATAACTAATCATGATTAATTTCGAAAATTTCAGAGGTTCTAAAAATTTTCCTGATCGGCAAATTATAAAAAAATATCCCTAATAAATTTAACATCACTAATTAATGCATGGAATTAAATTTATAAAAATTTAAATTCGATGAATTTAAAAACTAAAATTTTAGATCTGTCATTTTATTAGAGTAAAGGTTACCCATACATGCTTGTGGTCTTGATTCAGTGTTGTTTCAGGGTAGAACTGAATTATTTTTAAAATAATGTAAGTGGCGTTTAGCTGTAATATTTATTAAGATTTTCTAAGACAGCAAGCACTGCACAACTGCAACACATAACAAAACACAATTATATAACAAGTATTTACAAAATCTTAATTCGTTTAAGGCAGTTCGTTCTTTTTACTCTCCATACTATCTGGAACTCTTCTCTCGACTGTTGTACCCTCGTACTGCCTGGAATTCTTCACTCCCTTTTTTTCTTTCTCCCTCTCCCATTATCAGTTCCAAAGTCTAAAGGGCGAAAAGTCCAAAGTCTAACTTAAAAGTCAACCCGTCCATGAAAGCAGGATGCATCAAGCTTGAACTTTTTCCCGTTGGCTAAATTTGCTTTCGGGAAGAGGTAGATCTTCACTATTGGTAATGCAGTTAGGACAGTGATTTGATATCGATAAATTTCTCCTTCTGTGTATAAATTAAACCCTAATTTTTAGAAGAATTAATTATTTGCAATTGGACTGCCAAACTTATATGATATGGAAGAGAAGTATTTTAAACGGTCATACCTTATGTGTTAATAGTTTTCTGGAAAAAATAATGCTAATCTTATATACTTACAATAATTTACAATAAAAGTGATCCAATTGCTATATAAAAACTTTATTGAATTAATTGTTTAAATGAAATTGTTATTTATTGGACACATATAAGTATTCTTATTTGTACGTTCCCTTTTACAATTAATTTTTCATAACTTATTTTAGAATTTATACATTAAAAACCAACATATTAAATTAACAACTTTAAATTAAAAAAGTGCACCGAAATAATTAATTTTAGAGGATATTAATTTTGAAAAAGGTTTAATGGAATCTAAATTTTTAAAAAAACATGGACACATATTAGTTTCCATTTTATATTTGTAACTACAAAATAAATTTAGAACATCTCCCATTCAAATGAAAAAATTCCCTAAAAAGAGAAACATTCTTTATATTCATAATTTTCTTTTACTTCCAAAAACCAAAACAAGAAGAATTCTTAAACAACTTATACAGAAACAAAACCGCGCGTTCTTTGCTGAGTACCGGAAACAACAACATCAAAAACAAAAAAAAAAAAAAGCAAACAAGTTGATTTTCCATTTAAAACTTTCTATCCTTTAACAGTAAATCTACTCTACAGACAACAAACCTCCTCGGTAAATTCTAAAATTAATAACATCCGGCGAAGCAAACTACTTTCTCCCATACGCCCGCTACTTCCAAACCACAAATTAAATACTTCATGTACGCTTCCATGTTGCCAGATTGATATATAATTGATTGCCATGATTATTATGATTATTGCCAAGATTGATATTAATTTTGAAAAAGTTCAATTTAATCTAAATTAAAAAAATCTCAACACATATCATATTTTCTATTCTGTATCTCTAACTACAACATAGATTCAAAACATATTTCATCCAAATGTAAAAACTCACAGACAAAAGAAACATTCGTTATATTCAAAATTGTTCTTTTACTTCCAAAACTAAAACAAGAAGAATTCTTACATAATTTTTTACCGCATGTTCTTTACTGACTACCGGAAACAACAAAAAAAAAAAAAAAAATAGAAACAAGTCGATTTTCCATTTAAAATTTTCTATCCTTTAACAGTAAAAATACTTCGTGAACTTCCATGTTGCCAGATTGATATATAATTAATTGAAAAGTTTATTACGATTATTGCCAAGATTGATATTAATTTTGAAAAATTCAATGTAATCTAAATTTAAAAAAAAAAACATCAACACATAATGCATATTTCTATTCTGCATTTCTAACCTTAAAATAGATTCAAAAACATATCCCATCCAAATGTAAAAACTCACAAAAAAAAGAAAAGATTCTTTGTATTCATAATTTTCTTTTACTTCCAAAACTAAAAACAAAAAGAATTCTTAAAAAATTTATACAAAAACAAAACCGCGCGTTCTGCACTGACTACCGGAAACAACAACATCAAAAAAAGTCGATTTTCCATTTAAAAAACTTTCTATCCTTTAACAGTAAATCTACTCTACAGACAACAAACCTCCCCGGTAAAATCTAAAATTAATAACATCCGGCGAAGCAAAACTGCTTTCTCCCATACGCCCGCTACTTCCTAACCGCAAATTAAATACTTCGTGCGCTTCCATGTTGCCAGATTGATCGTGCAGAATTCAATATTTCCTCTTTGTTGCAGAAGTGTGCAGGTGATAGTCAACGCGATGGAGTCGATATTATTGGGAGATTTTCGAATTGCGTCAACCTATGGTTTGAGAATCGATACAGATAGAGTGTAACAAAACCATTCAACGTATCATGTCAGTGGGACCATTCGGAAAGTAGGAAATGCGCAACTAAACTTGTCCCAGATCAATCGGGAAACGATCAATCTGTCTGTATAGGTAGTGGTGGGATTTGGGATCCCAAATTCTAATGTAATGAATTTTTAAGTACTTAGGCGGATAAAACTTTTAAATACTTTACAGATAAGAGCAATGGGATATGTGCTTAAAGTGCTGATTTTTTTATCATGTATCTGTATAGTATTATCCTGATATTCATTTTTTTGATACATAGAAAGTTATAAAAAGAGTTATTATTTAAAATGTCAGTTAACTACATAGTATGCCATAGAAGTTTTTATTGCAAAAATCTATAGAATATGGATTTTTAAGAGAACAATTTATTGTTAAGGTTTATGCTCACTTTCAAGTAAGTATTATGTAAGTAAGTAATATTAGATAAGAGCAATGGGATATGTGCTTAAAGTGCTATTTTTTTTTATCATGTATCAATATAGTATTGTACTGATATTCGATTTTTGATATACAACAAGTAAAAAAAAGTAAAGTTAAATTTAGTAAAAAAAAAGTAAAGTATTATTACTTAAAATGTCAATTAATTACATCGGAATCCATAAAAATTTTAATTGCAAAATAAGTAAATAGATAGATAAGAGATAAGAGCAATGCAATATGTGCTTAAAGTGCTGATTTTTTTAATCATGTATCAGTATAATATTATCCTGATAATCGATTTTTGTACAAAAAAAGTTTTAAAAAAAAAAAGTTATTATTTAAAATATCAGTTAATTATAGAGTATTCCATAAAACTTTTCATTGCAAAATAATCTCTAGATTAAATGCAATAAATGGATTTTTAAAAGAAATATGTATCATTAAGAAATATGTTCGCTTTTGATAAGTAATATCAATGTGTTTTTATTACTGAATATTTATCAAATATATCCATGAGGATTTTATTTACTGAACATTATCAAATATATCCATGAGGATTTTATTTACTGAATATTATCAAATATATCCATGAGGATTTTAAAATAGGATTCAGAATAGATCAAGGAAAATTAGTTTAATCTATAAATGAGTTCAATTAAAAAATGAGTTAATTCTAATTCATAATACAATCTTCATATTTCTAAAGTAGTTAAATATTCGTATTATTACAAAACATTAATATCTTTATAAAACATCGAATTTGTTATAAAATATTCGTGATTTTGAATCACACGCCAGTTAAAAAAATTAAAAGATTTATGAAAAAACATTTGTATTTCAAAATGTTATAGATTTTATATACATAAACACATCTCATCGTATTAGAACATTTTCATCATTTCATAAGAGAAGTTCTGAGAAATTTGATATTGAGAAGTTAGTTATTGAGAAATTTTATTTGAGAAGATGAGTTTTTAATCACAAATCATAGTGTTGAATAAATAAAAAACATGATCAATTTAGAATCAGGATTTAGAATAGAATCTGATCTTGATATCATACATAATTTTAACTACAAGATTTTAACAGTAAACTTAATTCTAAAATCAATTTTGATAAAACACGACATTTTATTAATACGATTTTGATTAAAACAAAGTCTCTGACTAATATTATTGCTAAATTTTTAATTCACTTTTGAATGCAAAAAAATGAGTTAACCGAGATGTAAAAGAACTAGCTGTGTTGACTAATTTTTTTTTTAATTATTATTTCACTGATATTTCCTAAAGAAATTTAAACTTATATGTTTATAATTGAAACTGCATGTGCTTAAAAAAAAAAGCATGCAATATACTATATGCAGTTTTTTTACAGTAGATAATTTCAAAATAAATCCTTTTTATTTTTAAAATATACAAAAATTCAATTATTGAAAAGTTGAAACATAAAACTGATATTTAATCGAATTTTATTATAAAACGTTTTATTTTTTGTAAAAATAATACAGTTTCATGTCAAATATAAAAAATTATTGATTGTAAATTAATATTTTCAAGAATTTTTAATATCTATATAACTTTTGCTTACCATTTTATCATCAGTAAACGTTTTCAAAATAATTACTCTTTACTTTCAGCTATACAAAATTCAATTATTGAAAAGTTGAAACATAAACAGATATTTAATCGAATATTATTATAAAAAAATTGGTTTTTTAAATAAAAAAAATAATACAACTTCATTTCAGAAACTAGCAGAAATAAAAAGTTTTTATTATAAATTAAAATTTACAAGATTTACTAATAACTACAAAAAAAATTGTCCTTACTATATTATTATAAAAATTAGTTATGTTGATATGGTATTAAACTGTTTATTTTATTTCCAATAGCAAAATATGTGCGTGATATTATAAATTTTTTTAATTCTGGAGATTTCAAAAATTGAAAGTATTAAATATTTTATCATTTATTACACAAATAAAAATATAAAATCATAAATTATGAGTACTTACTTTATTAATTTATGCTCTACATTTTAAAACCCACTTTATGAAAATAAAGTAGCTAATAAAATACGAAGATAAAAGGTTTTTCTTAATTGAATTCCAGAGAATTAAAAGCACATCTATGTTTTTTAAATTTACATATTTATTAATTTATCTGTACTGGAAAAATGAGATTTTATTAATATTAGAAATTAACTTTTTTAGTATGAAGAATTATTTTTTTTATTATTAAAAATCATGAAAGTCATAATTAAAAATTGTTCTTTTATAAATTTTCTATCTAAACTAAGAGCGAGACTGTCTATTTAATTAAACTGCTAAATTATTAAAAGAAATAGAAATTTCATTACAAAATTTCTTAATAAAGTTCTTAGACAGTTTGAAACACCCGTCTTTTTTTCTAATACATTAAAAAATGATAATTAATAATTCAATTATTATTTTACATTTTTGTGCTATTAAAAAGTGATAAAATTTTACTTCAGAAGCTTTATAAATTTTTAACTTGATAAGATTAATATTTTAAAGGCAATATACCGAATTATTCCTAATTTAATTAATTTGAATTATGAATGGTGTAATATATTAAATTACTCATCGTTAAAAATAAAATATAATTCAGAGTAAAAATCTTATATTTCAAACAGTTTGCTTTACTTTAATTATCTGCATGTAAATATAAATTTATTATTATTTGTTTTATTGTGCATTCTTTATTATTTTGTTTTATACTCATATAATAGCAAATAAATATACTTTGCGTAAAAGGAATTATAGATTTAATTATTTAAATTACAAAAATAATAATCCTCTAAGCCTAAAAGCTGAATTGAGAAGATATTTAATTAAATGCTTCATTATATTTCCTACCATAAAAAGAAAAAAAGAGTAATTTTCACTGATATGCAGATCAAAAGAATGCATAACAGCAGAAAAATAATTAAATAAAAATATTTCAAATAATGAAAATGCACAATTATTGAAATTGCTTTATTAGTTTTGGAAAGAAAAATATCTAAAACCTAAAATGGATAAAAATTTTAAAAAGTATTCTTATAAAATAAAATATTTATAAATATAATACACTAGAATATAAACAACAGAGAAATTTATAATACCTATGTTGCGAGAATATAGTCATCGCAAAGAAAGATAGTTTCGACAAATGGAGTTTCTTAATGAAAGACAACTTCAAGATATGACGACGTCAGAAAGACGTCAAAAAGATGAATTTGAGAGACAACTGGAAGAGAGGAAGTTGAAAGGCAACTAGAAGAGACGAAGATTGAAAGCATTAAAAGATGAAACTGACAAGCCGAAGTTGAACGACAATTTCAAAAGTTATGAATGATAGCTTCAAGAGATGGAATTTTGTATCATATTTACAACGATTGATTTGGTTTGTCGCTCTACGGTCATTTTTGTGCACATTAGGCTAATTAGAGCGGGAGCTACAGTTTAACGTGGATTTCGAACCACTAACAATCATCCATGCAACCTCCAGGATTTGAATTTGAAGCCTGTGGTACCAAAGGTCAGAGCACTAACCAATTGACCACCGAGCTGCTATTTACAGAGAAGGATAGGTAAAATCCATAGGAAATCAAACTACAAAAAAATCTTGCTGTGGAACATTAAAGTACAATTCAATCTACAGAACAAAGTTATAAAATAGCACTCTTAATTAAGTATTTCATATATAATTAAATCTAGATTCCCAACGAAGACCACAGACTCGAAAGATAGAACTCTCATCCAATCGGAAGCCTGTTCTTCCTCCATGCTGTCCTTCTTTTCTACCATCGCCTTCAACTTGAATTTCATTCAACTTTTCGAACGCCGGAAGTCATTCTTCAATCACCAGAAAACCTGATTTGTACATTAGCAATTGAATGGTATAAAAACTAGTTCTTTCCAGTCTAGCCTTCAGTTCTAGATAGGAACCTAGTTTAATCCATTCATACAATTACTTTTTTTTCATCCTAATTTTGCACATTCTTCCTTTTCTAACCTTTTATAGCAGTTATTGTCTCTGATTTTTGTTGATGTTTGATATTTACTACTACTGAGATGTTGGATATTTATACCGTAAAAAATTCCTGCCAGTGAGGATGCAAGGAAAAAGTCTTTTTGTAAGGACGACCAATAATTAGTGCCCAGCATTTTTTTTTATTTATTTTTTTTTTTTTTTTTTTGCCCAACATTCTCATTTGATAGAAAAATTCCATGCAATACAGGCTATCATAATTGCCGCTAAGTCTCTTTAGTTCTGAAAAAAAACACTGCAATAAATGTGACTTTTTCAATTTCTTCTATTAGCTCACTCTCTCCATATATATATATCTTGTTCAAATTTTCAATCGTTCATAAAATACTTTTTTATTCATCCACTCAAGTTCAAATATATTTTTGAACTTGTATTGAATGACACTGAATGTTAATACAGTTTTTTCCAATATTAATTCATCCATTACATTTAATTAATTAATTTTAGTTTTTTTTACATTTAAGTTGCATATATCTATCAATAGATGGCGCCAGATAAACTTAAAAAAAAGATGAATGAAAATTATGTATAAAGGACTTTCTGCAATATACATATAGTGGAAAAAAAGTAGGAATTGACTTTAAAAAAAAAATTTTATATTACTTTTTTTTTTTTTTTTTTTTTGCCCAACATTGCCATTTGATAGAAAAACTCCATGCTAATACATGCTATCATAATTGCCACTAAGTCTCTTTTTTTCTGAAAAAAAAAAAAAACACTGCAGTAAATGGGGCTTATTTTGAATCTTTTCCTTGCTGCATGCTAAGCTACGTGTCAGTAAGAGTAATCAAAAAGTGTCAGGGTTAAGAGTCAGGATAAGAGTTGGGCAAATTGTTTTTGAATAAAAATTTTACCAACCTATCATTAAAAGTAACTCTGAAGAACTAATATATACAAAAGAATCAAATAAATTCAGGCTGACTTTTGAAAATAGTATAACTGAAAGAGAACTTTACACGAAAATGAAATTTTTGCTGTATATTTTCTGATAATTCTTTTTTTTTTTTTTTTTTTTTTTTTTTTTTTTTTTTTTTTGATAATAATAAACTGAAAGGAATTTTGGTATTAATCAAGAGGACATTTATTCCTAAGTTTAGGATTTAGAAATCATATTTCGCTAAAGTGAATATAGATATTTATATTTTCGAAATCTATTCATTCTGTTTATACAAAAATGTGATGCAGTTCAGTTCTTAAAATAATTTTAATTTCTAATAAGTAAACTAACTGTTTTCTTGTCTTTCAAATTTTAAACATTTTAAAAATTTGGACTTTTATTTTTAGCTGCTGTTTCGCCAAGTTCTTTGTGCCGGGGATTTTTTTAATTCTGACGTATATTAAATGTTACTTCTCGAAAACGATGTCATTTTAAAATTTAAAAAATTCATTTACAATCTAGTAGTTTTTACTAAATCTTTTACTTTTGTACTCAATACCTTAATTATAACTAAAACAAGGGAAAATCTAATTTGTAATTTGTAATTTGTTTACATTAAGAAGAATAATGAGAATTTATGTAAAATGAAAATAAATTCAATTTAGCATTTTTTTTAAATGTTAACCTGCGTATAGTCCATCCACCAATAGTGTGGAAAAATTAACAAGCAATCAAGTCCTTTAGATTCAAAAAAAAAGGTGTCATATGTCAGGAAATGTCCTTTAGGAACAATTTTTAATAACAATAAAAAAGAAATTTAATCTAAAATTTTAGACAGCACAATACTAAACGAAAAACTAGATGAAAAAAATTTCACATTATCTATTATTTTTTTCCTTTCAAGGCAGCTCCAGCAACATATCTGAATAGCACCCCTAGCAAGTAATCTATTCTTCTGTTTCCGCCATTGAACCGAATCTTTGCCATTTCACATTATTTGTGGTTGAATTATAGTAGCATATATGAATATCCTTTAGGTATATGCAGCAAAGATTTATTTGCGATGAAGCTTTTTTTAAAAAAACATATTTTGAATCTTGTCTTCTTTTACAAAATGTACTGTAAATAACATCAGATAATAATCTATATTAATAAGATTTTCTAAAACTTTTAAATAAATTTTTATTAGTTTTTGAATTATTTTTTTAACAAATGTTTGATTAATTAAAATTAAATTTTCTATTATCCTCTTTTTAAATTAGTAACACGTTGATTTCTCATGACTAAATGATTAATTATACTTTCACTGAGTAAGTACTCCTGTAATATGTAATATGCGTTCTTTCTCCTATTATTTAATTACTGCAAACCTTTATTGAAAGAGCATCTTTATAGTGTATCTATAATAAACTGTCTTAACTCTGCAGTAAATTATTACGTTACTTCTGAATTATAGATTCATTTTGATATTAATTCTTTTCTTTTGGAATATGAAACTCTTGACATCGCATTTTCATCCCCGTCATCTGTTATAAATAAAATAATTGCTTTCTGAGTCAAGAACACTATGAAAGGCATAATAAGGAACTGCTCTTTCTAATCACCTGAAATATTATTACAGTAAGATTTTTACGACAGAATAATTTAATTAATGAAGCAAGATGGGAAGTTAATCTTTCTTTATTAAAAGCTTCACATGAATTCACAAAAATTATCATAATTTCCTCTATATGCATTTATACTTGTTGTAGCATGAATATAAATGGCACGAGACATAAATACTCTTGAAATACGAAATGTAAGCTGGCACGAGAGGAATTATTACTTCTGTGTTTACCAGTCACGTGAGATTGTTCGTAAGAGAAAATTTTTTTTTTTAAATCTATAGAAAGCGTTTGGATTTAGTGAATTAAGGAGTAATTTAGTTCCTTACAAACCACTTTGGGAATTAAAGTGTTATTTAGTTTCCTTACAGTCCACTTTGGGAATTGAAAAAAACTTAGTTCCTTCCAGACCACTTTGGGAATTAAAGATTAATTCAATCCCTATAGTTCTTTATAGTCCACTTTGTTAAAAGAGTAATTTAGTTCTTTACTAGTTTATTATTCAGTCCCTATAGTTCTTTATTAGTTTCTCTTTAGTTTAGTAATTCAGTTCTTACAGTCCACTTTGGGAATTGAAGAGAAATTTAGTTCCTCACAGTCTACTTTGTGAATTAAAGAGTAATTTAGTTCCTCATAATCCACCTTGTGAATTAAAAAATTTAGTTTCTTGCAGTCCATTTTATGAATTAAAGAGTAATTTAGTTCCTCACAGTCCACTTTGTAAATTAAAGAGTAATATAGTTCATCATAGTCCACTTTGGGAATTAAAGAGTAATTTAGTTCCTTACAATCCACTTTTGAGTATGTGTGCTTTTATTTAGATACCATAACATTTAATAATATTAGTTAAAATTTTAAAATATCTCAAATTTTACTTTCAATATGGCAAATATGAAAAGTCCTATATGCATCAGTTATGAACTTTTTTTTAAAATGCTGTGCTAATGTATTTACTAAAATTATTTCTCAGAAAATTATGAATGGAAGTAAAATCAATCATGACTGAAAAAAAAATCAATCATGCAAAAGAAAGAGCAGCAGTTTAATGATGGCTGCATTAAAAAAAGGAATTGTTCGAATTGCATCAGCATGAAAAATTACTCGAAGGAAACTAAAAGAAAAAAAAAAAAAATAAGTCATGTCTCCCAAAGTTTTGAAGAGAACCGGATCGTTTTCCCACTACTTCATCGTCAAAGAAAGTACAGCCCATGTCATTAAAGAAATAATGAACCTGTTGCTACTTAGACCAAAAAAGAAGACAGAAGGACATTACCATCAGTCTTCCGTAAAAATAGATCCAGAACAATACATTCCAATAACTCTCGGTAGTTGAGCCCTCAAAATCTTTGGTTATTACTTTCTCCCTAAGATCCTCGTATTTCTTTTTCTTCTATTTTTTATTTCTTTGCGCTAAAATTCTTTTCTTTTTTATTTGAAATAAAAAAAAAAAAACAAAAGGCCTTTATTTGAACAGGAATGAGAAGGATATCTTATTTCCAAGGAAGGAATTTCTTTCCCCAAAACTGGAGGAATAAAAATACCCAGCGCCATTTTCACGCATGATGGATTAACTTGACGCAATAATGATTCAAAGAAATGGATGGTAGAAGTTCGACTAAACGAAGAACAATTCTCCCCTTTCCTCTTGGTGCAAGGGATCACACACGGAATTACGATTCTTCTCAATTGGGAACTTCTAAAAGATACTTGTCCTTGCGAATACATCTTCGGTAGATATATTTTTGGAACAAAAAGGAAGAATCATTCTTTTCTTTTTTTTATTCAGGCAAACATTGTTCTTGTCCGGACTCTTTAAATTCGGATCGAGATAAAAAGGAATTCTTCAGAACTTTTTACTATGCAAAACTGACAAGAACAAATGTTGTAAAAGAAGATGTTAGAGATTCAAAAGCGATACGGGTTCACATTTATATCGCTGAAATACACTAGTACGCTAACGAAGGATATCTTCTATAACAAGATTAGAGTTTCGGTATAATTCAATTTGATCTGCAAGGAGTTTTTTTTTAGGAATAAGTTTGACAGTGTTTCCATTTTTCTAGCTTAGGCAAACAATTAGTGAGTTTCTGTTTTCAAACGCAAGTAAACAGAGCAGTTCTGCAGTGACCAACTATTATGTTTGCACAAGTGCATTTTGCATACATAAATTTCTACAGTGATCAGAATTTATAACAGATCCGAAACTAGTTGTATTTGTTTGTTAACGCTTTAGTATGGCTCTTTAATATGAAGTATTTTTTAGCTTGTAGGTTTATATTGCTTATAAAATAATTAGCTATTTATTAAGCTTAATAATTACAAAAAAATTTAAATCTTATTGAAGGATTTATTAATTTTTTTAAAAAAAGAGTTAGATAATCTCAGGTTCAGGAATTTTCTAGATGTTAGTATTCTTTTAAATTCATTAAGAAATATAAATGAAATTAATATTAATGACAAAAGTGTAAAAAAATACTTAAAATCTTCTTTTCTGCGTGGTGTTATAACGGTGAAGCTCATGTACCTCCATGATCAGCCCACCGATAAGTGATAAGGGGAGGACAGTGCCTTCCGGCAGAAATTTTAGAGATAATTACCCCGCATTTGCATCTCATATGGGGAAAACCTGAAAACCCCCTCTGCAGCTCGATTGTCGATGCAAAAACGCTTTTTACAGTCGATCGCCATCTAGTCTGTTTCTAGAAACTACAAAAATGCCGCTAGTAGATTCGAACCTAGACCCTCCTGCGAGTCAGCTGCGCACATTGCCACTAAGCCATGAGTCGGGCTAAAATTTGCTTGTTATAATTGTGCAACACGGCAAAGGACTGTTAGATAACGCGTCGAGTTTTGGAACTAATCTCTCTCAGTTTCAAATTGAGTTAGCTAAGCCAACAGAAAGTTTCTTTGCCGGAAATGGACACAATAAATTTAGTCTGGAAAGTGTTCTGTTTTTCTAAGGAGAGAAGAATAAGATTCTTATAAATGCCTCTCTTAGGGCTGTTCATTCCAAATCGTAGATGTAGTATCTACAAGCTGCCTATGGTACATTCTAAGTAATGCTGAATATGGTACATATGTGGCTCCAAATTAAAGTGCTGACATTTGAAAACAATAATATAAACAAGTTATTACTCTAGCTGAGTCACGTGCTTTGAAAAACATTGTTCTTTATTCCTAATCTAACAGAGTAATCAGAAGTTTAATCAAGTTAATAAAATCAATATCCAAAATCTTGTAATAAATCCGAACCAAACAAGAAATTATTAGTTTGGGAAGAAGTCTAACTAGTATAGTCGTCTTGTTCGTCATATTTTAACTCAAAAGATTAAGTGGTTACGTTTAGCATTGATGCATAAAATATCATTCTCATCTTTCTTCAAGATGAGAATGATATTTTCTATGATGGTAGGTAAGTGCATCAAAACATATACATTACACCGGGGATGTAGGTAAATTGAACAGCTTTTTTCGGTTATGTATCATAATGTAACTATTTATGGAATAATATAATACTTGATACAATAACGACCTTTTCGGGAAATAGCATTCCTATTGCATATATATATCGATTTTTTTATATTTTAAGCACATAAAGCTTTCATAGAAAGATTTTATGAATAAAAAAAAATATAACAAATTTATTGAAAGAAAAGTGAAATAGATTCAATAGGATAGGGATATTAGGATATAGGATAGGATAGGTTAGGATATTTTTTCAATATTTGATAATTAATAAAAGTAATGATGAAATAGTACTGAACTATATTTTTATTCATAAGTTTCATGTATTTCCAACTTCTATAGTCCTCTTGTTCGTCATATTTTAACTCGAAAATTAAGTGGTTACATTTGCCGTTGATGTTCTTTGATTCAAAATCAGAAGGATATTTTCTAGGATGGTAGAGATAGTTATATAGAAATGTATGTGTTGCACCTGGGATGTTGGTAAATTGAACAGGTTTTTTTCGATTATGTATCATAATAAAACCATTTGTGGAATAATATAATCCATGATACAATAACGGAAGTTTTTTAGGAATTAGCATTGTATCGAGTTATCTATCCCATATATCGAGTTTTTTATATATAATCATATAAAGTTTTCGTATCAAGATTTTATGAACAAAAAAAATGTAATGAATTTATTGAAAAAAGAAAAATATATGATCTTTTCAATATTTGATAATTAATAAAAATAATGCTGAAATATTATTGAACTAATTACTTTATTTTTATTCATGAATTCATGTATTTCAGCTTCTGTAGTCCTCCTCAAAGATTAAATGGTTGCGTTTAGCATTGATTCTCTTTGTTACAAGATGAGAATGATATTTTCTAGAATGGTAGATACATATATCGAAACATATACATTACACTAGAGATGTAGGTGAAAAGCTTTTTCGGTTATGTATTACAATAAAACTAATGGGATAATATGATGATACAGTAATGACTTTTTGAGGGAATAGTATTTCTATATCATGCATCAATTTTTTTATATATAAGCATATAAAGCTTTTTACTAAGATTTTATGAGCATAAATATAATATATTTATTGAAAGAAAAGAGAAATATATGAAGCCTCAATCATTTAAAGTTAAAACTGTAAAAACTATATTGATTTACAACAAAAATTATGGAATGGTTTCAAAAAATAAAAAAGATGCATTGTCTTTGGATCAATTATGTAATTATTTTTAAAAAATATCAGAACTGAACAACTAAATAATTTTTGTAAAATTTAATTAAAGTTGCAAAAACATAAAGTATAACTTGCGTTTCATGAAAATTTATTTGATGATGAAACATTCTTTTTCGTACTTTAATGTAATTAAATTATTTTTCTTACACTTTAATATTACTAAATGTTGCGTCATACTTTTTAGTGAAACAGTCCCTTGCGTTTATAATTAACTAAAAAGTTAATTATTAAAATTAATTCAGTAAACTAAAGAGTAGCTTAAAAAGCCTCGTGTTACTTAAACAAGTTATTTTCATTTTTGTATAAGTATTATAAAAATTTACGTATTTGTCTAAAGTTAATTAAATAAATCTTTTAAGTGTCTTTTATACAATGAAAAATGTGCTGTATGTATAAATTTTCAAATTATTTAAAGTGGAATAGATTAAAATTTCTATGAAAAATAAACTCTGAAAAAATTCTAAATAGAGTTAGAAAATAAAAGTACAAGCGATGAGATTAGTTTGCATACTGTAATTAAATTCTTATAGTTATTATCTTATTTGAATATTATTTTCATGATTTATTAGACAAGAAAAATTGCGAAATGTGAATAAACAAATTCATTAAACAATTAAAATTCTTTTGATAAAAATTACGAAAAAAAGTCTTTAAAACAATTTAAATTTATTGATCCTTTTTGAGCTGCTTAAATTTTTAGATAGCTTCAAAAAGTGGATTTTAAATTACCTTAACTATTAACTATATTATTTTTGTAACTTGTCAGAAATTAAAATGAATAATTTTATTTATTTTATTGCTGTTAGAACTTTCTTTATCATTATAACTAGTCAAATTAACAAAAATAAGAGTTTGCTGCATTAATAATTTCTTACACTGATAAACAAGTTAATGAATTCTGCTGATATTTTCTTAACTAAAATTCCTGAAATAAAGATTTTGAAACCAAACTAAGATTATTAAAAGTAATTTTTATATTCATAAAATAATAAGTTCTTAAAAGCATCTAACGCTTATAAGGCAAAAAATTTGTAAGCTAAATTTTTCCTTAGCAAATAATAATTCATGTATTTATAATTTGTATAATATTCATATATTGTTTTGCAATTTAAATTTTTAAGCAGGTACCTTTTTAAAAATTTAAGTTGCAAAACATTTAATAGTTTACATATATAGAACCAGGAATATGTAAAAATTTTAACTTCTTTGACAAGCTTTCAAATAATAAAAACTATTTCAAATCCCATGTAAAATTTATAATTGTTAAGCCCAAAATTAATTAACACTCAATTTGCTCTGTCCACCAAGAAAGAAAGCCCAATCTTTCATTTATTTTTCGTGCATAATTTGTTTAAATCATTCAATAGGTTAAGAAATTTTGATCACTGACATTTGAAAATAAAAATATATAAATTGGTATTTAAATTTAAAAAAAACTTTAATATTAAAACTCAGAAATTAAGGAAAATAAGAAAAATTGTGTTTGTCAAATTTCTATTATTTGACTTTAATGAAATTTGGCAAAAGCATTAATGAAATTTTTCTTCCAAATTACGCAAAAATAATAATAAGTTTATTTTCTATCATGAAAACACACAAAAAGGAATCATGCCAAAATGCACTATCGACTTCAAAAAAGGGAGAGGTATTAGAAACTACAACAATGTCTCATATTCAAAATGATGACCTTTGGTACCATAGGCTTCAGTTTCCAATCTTGGCGATGACATGGATGTTTGTTAGTGGTTCGGTATCCACATTAAACAATAGGTCCCGGTCGAATTAGCCTACAGTTTGCAAAAATGACTGTTGAGCAACAAATCAAACCAAACCTTTTATAGATTTCGAAGTTACCAGAAAGCCTTATTCAATGTCTCTTTTCTTTTGAATATCTATCTCAGACCAAGTTTCTAGTTGATACAAAATTTCTCGCCAACATCGTCACATTTTTGCCAACTTGGTATTGTTTTACTATTTGGATAATTGGCTAAAAAAATGGAGAGTTTACATTCCTTCACAGGACACTAACTCCACAAATTAAATCTGCTAGTTAACATGTTCAGCCAAATAAATGAGTGGTGTTAGATCGCTTTAAACCGTAGTAACAGTATCACAATAACAGTATAAACAGGCCTGAATGGCCGAGTGTCTAGAGCTCGCAGAGCTTTGTCTTGAGGTTTAGTCAGTCTTCAGCCTCATGGTTCCTCGATACAGTGAAGCTGCATACCCTTAGCCATGGCCCTGTTGTCTACGACGGGGTCTTTCTGGCATGGTGTAGCCTTTCCGGCACCATGGGAATGTAACATCAACGACATAACAGCATAATCAAACTAAAGCATCCTTTTGAAACAAATCAAATCAAATAAGCAATACGAATGAAAATAAATTTCTGATTAAATAATTAATCTAATTTCTATTTAATTAGTTAGACAATTATTAATATAATTATGATATAATTTAATAATATTTATGAGTATCAAATTATACAAATTTTTACCATGAGATTTAAACATACCAATTCAATAACCTCCAAATGCCTTTCCAAAGATAAAGAACCTCTCCATCTTCCTTAATATGCCATCCACGTCTCACCGGCGGATTTTCTCACTTTTAAGAAGATAAAGCCCAGAGGTCCCAAAATCAAGGAGGGACCTTTTGTCTTCCCACCACAAATTCCACCCCACTCGATGACAGCGTCGAGGGCGTTCCGTCCTTTCCGAGTGGGGGGATTTCTCCGCCCCGTGATAAATGATTCTTCGGGCGAACAGGGGTTTAAATGCCCTTTTCGTCGAATGCTTCAGAGACCCTCCTGATTAATGGTGCGGCCCTTTCTTCCCTTCTGCCCCATGGTCCTTCCCTCGGACTTCCGCCCTTGTTGAGACGACTGCAAAGAGTCGATTTATAGTTTTCCGCTAAGATTGTGTTATGAAGGATGGCCCAGCCGCGGAAGATGCCATTGTGAGATGCTGGAATGGGTTCTTTTAAAAGCTATTCTTGTCTTTATTTGAAGATTATGGAGGGGGAATAGCCTATTTTTGAAGATGGTAACGCTGTTGCTCAGTTGGTTAATTTACAAAGAAGAATGTAAATTGCTGTTGTTGGTGCCACCATTATTGATAAGAAAAATATATATAAATAAATGAAGCAATAAATTAAATTTACTATGAAATCAAATATTCATATAAGCTGGACTCGTGGCTCAGTGGCAACGTGAGTCATGCTGGTGAACATTAGGGCTGAGGTTCTATCCGCTGGCTGCTTTGTTGTCAACACTGTTTCAAAAAGCGAAGTTTTATTTGGTTTGTCGCTCTACGGTTGTTTTGTATGCACTTTGGAGTAGTAAGACCGGGGATACACACGTGATAACCATCGGACTACATGGACATTAACGTGGATTCCGAACCGGTAACAAATATCCATGCCACCGCCAGCATTCGAACTTGAAGCCTGTGGTACCAAAGGCCAGAGCGCTAGTCAATTTGGTCATCAGGCCACTCAAAAATTGAGGAGAATCGATGGCGTTTGTGATATTTAGCATTTCGTTAGTCCGACTATCTGGTGAGAGTTTTCTGGGTTTTTCTCCCATACGATACTCAAATGCGGGGTATTTCTCCCTAACAGTTTCCTGGAAGGCACTGCCCTCCTTCTTCAGCGGCGGCTGTTGACCAAGAGTCTATCGCTCTGGTCTTTGGTACCACAAGCTGCAGGTTCGAATCTTAGCGGTGGCGTGGATGTTTATTAGTGGCTTCCGGAATCACGTCAAGATGGTGGGTCGCAGTCTAATTAGCCTAAGTATGCACAAAATGACAGTAGAGCAACAAACTAAACCAAACCTTCCTCAGCTACACTGATCCAAATCAGACTTCTACTTACGGGTGCTCCATCACAATAGAAGCTGCCATCCCCTCCATCCATGAGTAGATTGCTCATGAGATGTCCGTCCACACTGCAGGAAACTGAGAATTAGTGTGTGTATATGAATATGTACATGTACGAATTAGTATCTATACATGAATTAGTACATGGATCTATACACACATATTCATGTAATATTGCATCATTAATGGAATTTATTTTTTATTTGTTTTTAAAAATCTTACATATGGATTTCTAATTCGATCACAACCAAAAATGCAATATTAATAACAGAAACACGATGCATACAAATATTTAATTTATTATGCTACGGTGAAATAAAATAATTTTATTGTAAATAATAAAATGTTAGAATAATAAGCATAAAAAATTCAGAAAAATTGCCATTTTACCCTCAAGAATATTTATAAAAACATATAAAATACAATTTTAATTATTATATACCCAATATTACAAATTAATTAGTACGTTAAAAAAATGAAAACAGGCGATTCTTTAATTATTAACGTTTTGAAAGTTTTAACTTTATTTTATTACTAATCAATTATCAGAAAAACATAAATTTTACTTAATTAGAAAAATTAATGGGTTTTTTTTTTTTTTTTGAAATATCAGACAAAAATTAATAAACCCTGAGGAAGAAATTGAACTTTAATGTATCCAATTTAATACCACGTGAATTCTAGTGTTCAACATCTAAATTACTTTTTTGTATTCGTAATATTTTTAATATTAAGCCTCTGATAATGAAATGATACTTGAAATAGTATTTTGAAAGAGCATTTATCGTCAAAAGGAGTTTATATATATATATATATAAGAGTTTATAAGAATGTTGTTGCTCAGAATTTTGGCTGAACACCGGATAAATAAATAACAAACTCGGAGAAATAAATAGGGATATGGTTTTTTAAAATACAGATCAAATACACATATATCTTGTTTTATATGTTGTAATCGTGCTTCCTACTAAGCACTGCCCCCTGTAGCGTCCAGGAGTAATGGTCAGTAGTCCTCAAGATTCTCATCCGAGAGGAAGTACTGAGCATCGAGTGCTCCCGCTGAGAAACGTTTAGTTTATAATCTCTCATCCCGACAGGAAATATATTTAACATTCCAGCATATATTTGTTGACCTCCAGACTCTCACCTCTAAGAGGAAGTAACTTTCGTGCACCCTGAGTATCGTGTTTTTGACTTAGAAGTGGAATCCTTCCACGAATCTATAATTTATCATCATCATCATCATCAGTGGCCCAACAGCCCCATGGTGGGCCAAGGCCATCTGCCTGCTGACAGATTTCTAGACTGGAGATGTTTTCTTTTTTAAGCGGTAGGGTTGTCAGCACTACACCCAACTCTCTGCCGCCGTATTAGACCAGAACCTACGGTTTAAAGTGGATTCCGAACGTGAAAATAAAGTATGTAATAAAAATATATAAATAAAGTAAAACCTGCACCTCAAGTATCTCAACCCAACCACACCCAGTAACAATTCAGTTGCCCTACCTGCACGCTACAATGTATGTACATATAAAGGAGAGAGATTACTTCAATTAACAGGCTTTTATTTGAATGTAGATAGCTGTAAAATTGAATTAAACAACTTCATAAATTGAAAAGCAAATATTTTTTTTACTAAAAATTAAACGAATTTTTTTTTTTTTTTTTCAAAATAATGGGGTATTTTTTTTTTTTCTTTTGATTTCAAAAGGAGTCAAATACAAAACAGCCAAATTTTTAAATTTTATTTTATTATACTATTTAGATTCTTTTTCAAAACCTGGCGAATTTTCAGTAAAAATGGTTTAGTGTTCTTTTACTTGTATAATAAAACATCATTTTTAAAACTATTATTATATTTCAACTTTTCTAGGAAAGAAAAGCATACACTTGAAAATACATTTAACTGATTTAAAATTTCGAATGAAATAAAAACAAATCTATCAAACTTCAATATTCAATTTTTCTACAGAACTGAACTAAATAAGACTCGATGCATCAGAACGGATCAAACATAAAATTACGCACGCTTCAAAAAAAAATAAAGAAAGAAGGAATCTCAGACACAAAACTCGCCAGGAATCTTTCGCTACAAATGCTTATTGAATAAATGTCGTGATCCCTCCTCGGAATTGGAAAAAGAAGACCCTCGGTCCGTATTGCATGTCTTATTCCATGAATAACAATACTTTTCAGCCGACGGGGATTGAATAACAATGCAGAATATTTGTAGACTTGCAATGCCAAAATTTGTTTCCGTGCCATGCCTTATCAATGTGTTCCTTTTTTGAAGGATTTTCAGATGACCTTTTCCAAAAGCATTCTTCAGTTCCCCCTTTTGTGAAAAAGGAAGGGAAATAAATGTTCCAGATTTTCGCCTTGCCACCGCGTCTGCGAACGAGAGATAAGGGTGTTCCATCCTAAGAAATAAACGCTGTTAAACGGAGACGATTCGCTCGATCAAATCTATTCAGCCCCCAAGAGAAGTTGTCAGGAGGTATTACAGAAAATTGTATTGAATTTTCGATTGAAAAGAACGGCAGTTGCAGTTCTGGTACTTTGGAAATGGAATATATCAATTCAAATTGTCCTTTTCTGCATTCGCTTCGGTGCTATACATGGCAGTAAGTTGGTGGTAAACTTTTCCAAGAAGCCGCTTATATCAGAACTTTTTTGCTGTTTTTGTTGTAACTAATTCTAAATATTTTAGTTCTTATCAATGCGTTTAAATTGATTCTTTTTTATGGGAGGAAGAATATAATGTTTGGTTGTTCCTTTGCTACTGAGTTCATGGAAATATTTACATTCGAGAGGATTTTGAACTAATTTCTTAGCAGATTTCATCACAAAAACATCCGACATTAGACAAAATTGAATTGAGTTTTTTTGTTGTAGAATAATATCGAATTCTTGGTACTTTGAAGGAAACATAAACTCAGATTACCTTTTCTATTTTTGTTTGTTACGTTAGATATACATTTATTTTGAAGTTTTTATATGTTTTTAAAGATGTAGAAAATGTTATAAAAACGGGAGTTTTTTTAGCATTTTCATAAATAATATTTTTAAACCAACATTTGCATGAATATACGTGTATATCACATTTTTAAAAAAAAAAAACTTTAAAATATTCAGTGGCATAAAGAATATCAGAAATAATAATTTATTAAAATTTTATTTTCAAAGCTATTTGTTTCTGAAAGGAAACTGTAACCACTCCCGAAAACAGAATTCTTAGTGATATTATTGTATTTCAACTTTTTGGAACATTAAATAATACAGAAAAAGAATACACTTGAAAAAAATATTTAACTGATTTAAAATTTCGGAATGAAATAAAACAAATCTATCAAACTACTATATTCAATTTTTCTACAGAGCTGAACTAAATAAGACTCGATGCATCAGAACGGATCAAACATAAAAATTACGCACGCTTCAAAAAAAAAAAGAAAGAAGGAATCTCCACACACAAAAACTCGCCAGGGATCTTTCGCTACAAATGCTTATTGAATAAATGTCGTGATCCCTCCTCGAATTGGAAAAGAAGACCCTCGGTCCGTATTGCATGTCTTATTCCATGAATAACAATACTTTTCAGCCGACGGGGATTGAATAACAATGCAGAATATTTGTAGACTTGCAATGCCAAAATTTGTTTCCGTGCCATGCCTTATCAATGTGTTTCCTTTTTTTGAAGGATTTTCAGATGACCTTTTCCAAAAGCATTCTTCAGTTCCCCTTTTGTGAAAAAGGAAGGAAATAAATGTTCCAGATTTTCGCCTTGCCACCGCGTCTGCGAACGAGAGATAAGGGTGTTCCATCCTAAGAAATAAACGCTGTTAAACGGAGACGATTCGCTCGATCAAATCTATTCAGCCCCCAAGAGAAGTTGTCAGAGGTATTACAGAAAATTGTATTGAATTTTCGATTGAAAAGAACGGCAGTTGCAGTTCTTGTACTTTGGAAATGGAATATATCAATTCAAATTGTCCTTTTCTGCATTCGCTTCGGTGCTATACATGGCAGTAAGTAGGTGTTAAACTTTTTCCAGAAGCCGCTTATATTTTTGTTGTTGCTGTTGTAATTAATTCTAAATATTTTAGTTTTTATCAATACCTTTTTAACTTGATTCTTTTTTTTATGGGAACAAAATAATATTTGGTTGTTTCTTTGCTACTGAGGTCGTGGAAGTATTTACATTCCAGAGGATTTTAAACTACATTCTTAGCAGATTTCATCACAAGAACATCTGTGAATATTAGATAAAATTGAATTGAAGTTTTTTTGTTGTTGAAGAATAGCGAATTCTTTATGTTTTGAAGAATACCTAAATTCAGATTACCTTTTCTAGTTGTTTTATTTTATGTTAGGTAAATTTTTTATACGTTTTTAAAAGATATAAAAATGTTATAAAAGTGGGGATTTTTTAACATTTTCAAAAATAATATTTTTAGGCCAACATTTTCAAGACAGATATTAAGAGAAAGAGATTGTAAGATACAATTTCATATTTTGCTTTAACAGGTGGTTGTTGGAATTTAGATTGGAACAACTTTATAAATCGAAAAAAAACAAATATTTTTGCTAAGAATTTTTACTAAACAATTAATCTTAATTCTTTGCTAAGAATTAAGATTTCTATTCCAAAATAATGCAATATTTTTGAGCATTTTAAAAATGATTCAAATACAAAATTGACAGATTTTAAATTTATTGCATTATTTCAGTTCTTTTTTAATAACCTGGCGAATTTGCAGTAAAAATGGTTTAGTATCCTTTAAATATATAAAAACCTAATTCTTAACGATATTAACGTATTTCAACTTTTTTAGAACCTTAAATAATATAGAAAAGTTTACACTTGAAAATATATTTAACTTATTTAAAATTTCGAATGAACTAAAAAACAAATTTATCAAACTATGATATTCAATTTTTCTACAGAACTGAACTAAATAAGACTCAATGCATCAGACCGGATCAAACATAAAAATTACGCACGCTTTCAAAAAGATAAATAAAAAAGAATCTTCACAGACACAAAAACTCGCCTGGAATCTTTCGCTACAAATGCTTATTGAATAAATGTCGTGATCCCTCCTCGGAATTGGAAAAGAAGACCCTCGGTCCGTATTGCATGTCTTATTCCATGAATAACAATACTTTTCTGCCGACGGGGATTGAATAACAATGCAGAATATTTGTAGACTTGCAATGCCAAAATTTGTTTCCGTGCCATGCCTTATCAATGTGTTCCTTTTTGAAGGATTTTCAGATGACCTTTTCCAAAAGCATTCTTCAGTTCCCCCTTTTTGTGTGAAAAAGGAAGGGAAATAAATGTTCCAGATTTTCGCCTTGCCACCGCGTCTGCGAACGAGAGATAAGGGTGTTCCATCCTAAGAAATAAACTCTGTTAAACGGAGACGATTCGCTCGATCAAATCTATTCAGCCCCCAAGAGAGTTGTCAGGAGGTATTACAGAAAATTGTATTGAATTTTCGATTGAAAAGAACGGCAGTTGCAGTTCTGGTACTTTGGAAATGGAATATATCAATTCAAATTGTCCTTTTCTGCATTCGCTTCGGTGCTATACATGGCAGTAAAGTAGGTGGTAAACTTTTCCAGAAGCCGCTTATATCAGAACTTTTTTTGTTGTTTTTGTAACTAATTCTAAATATTTTAGGTCTTATCAATGCTTTTAAATTGATTTTTTATGGGGGAACAAACTAATGTTTGGTTGTTTCTTTGCTACTGAGTTCATGCAAATATTTGCCTTCGGGAGGATTTTGAATTATATTCTTAGCAGATTTCATCACAAGAACATCCGTGTAAGTATTAGATAAAATTAAATTGGAGTTTTTTGTTGTTGAAGAACAGCGAATTTCTTGGTACTTTGAAGAATATATAAATTCAGATTACCTTTTCTACTTGTTCATTACGTCGGATATATATTTAGTTTGAAGTTTTTATACGTTTTTAAAAGATATAAAAAAATTTTGTAGAAGTGGGGTTTTTTAAACATTTTCATAAATAATATTTTTAGGCCGACATTTTCATGTCATTTTTAGAAGAACATCAAAATATTCAGTGACATATAAAATATTATAAGCAATTATTTATTAAAATTTTGTTTACAAAGCTATTTGTTTCAAAAAAGTGAAATCGTAATCAATTTTTCGTATAATGTGGCAACAGCTATTGCAACCAGCGCATTAGCAGCGCCCTCTATAAATAGAACGAACATTTTCAGTAATGCTTAAGAATTCTCTGGTGTGATTGAATATAACACCTTTTCTTTGTTGTTGTTGAACACCTTTTCTTCGTTGTTGTTGAACACCTTTTCTTTGTTGTTGTTGTTGTTGTCGTATCACCTGAAGAGTACAAAGAAAATCAAAAATCCTGGTGCTCCAGAACAAATGATATATTGACTATGTTGATTGCCAGCTCGAAGTATAATTGCTCTTCCGAGGGATGGTCCAGACAATGCATAGCAGCTCCAACAGCTGGGTACTCAAAAACATGATAAGGAGTAAGCTCGACATCAGTCTAGTTTCCCCATTTTTGGTATTTTTAATGAAATCAACTGAAATTTTCATAATTTTGTAGTGCTTCATCCTTAAAAGTAGTTTTCAGTTTTTCTGTCGGCATTTAGTTCTGTAATTTGATATTTAGTTTTAATCTTAAAAGGAATTGTAAGTTTAGTTTTTGCCAAGGCATTTTCTTCTGCAAGGGAAGTAGGATTGGCAGTCTGATCCAGACTTCTGGCCTCCTTCACCAAAGAATCTGCCATTTCATTAAATTCCAAATCCACATGAGCAAGGATCCATTGCAGGATACACATTCTATGCAAGCAGTAGATTTGTTCTAAAAGAGATATAATGTTCAAAGATCATATTTGAGATACTTTATTAAGAGCCTTTATTAGATTATACTTTATTAAGAGCCTATAAGGCAGACCTTGAGTTAGTGAAGATAGTAATTCCATTCAATAATTGTAATGGAGGTAATTGTCTGGTAATGGTTGTAATGGAGGTAGAGTCAATAGGCCTCAAATGCCTTTTGAATGGCCAACCAATCTCCTGTGAAGTTTGATGATAATTCCTTTTCTTTTTTTTTGTATAACTTTGATGTTTGTACTTATGTTACTTAAACTTCAGTAAATAATTGTTACATCACATCATAAATTAATCCTATTTCCACCTTTCACAAAATTAAATTTAAATATATAGTGGTTTTTATTCTTGGCAAAATCTCATTGAAATATGACAAAAAAATTTCAAGTCTATAGAAAAATGAAATGTTTGATGTCAATGTTGGCAAACAAATATTAATTTAAATTATTGTTTCATTAACTTTTTTATTTTTCTTTTTGTTTATTATCATACGTCACTCCCTGTTTTTCCCTGCTTGAAAGAAAAAAGGATAAAGGGAAAATACATTACTTATTTTCCATTTATCTAAATATTTTTTTTAGAAAACCAATGTTTTCTAATTAAATCATAGATATAATTTGAAAAAAAGATAAACATTTTCTTATCTAAGTACGCTCACGCCTTAATTCGCGATATGTTTTGTATTTTTTATCGAATTTTTAGTAACTTCTGCCATGATTCGAGAAAAATCTGAATATATTATAAAAACTCGTCAAAAAGTATTACTAAAAATTCTATTTTGCTGAAAAATAAATGAAAGATAAAAATAAAAATATGTAAAATAATTAGTGAAATGGAATATATTAAAGTTTTTCATTTTATTTTTCATCAAAATTATGGCAGAATTTTTTTTTTTCAAGTTCTTAAAAAGTTTATGTCTATTATAATAATAAAATAAAATAAATATTTTATAACATCCCTCTTTTCACACTAGCTTTATTATTTCATTTGTCATTGTTTTCTGTATATTTTAGCACTTAATAAAGTGAAAAAACATAAATATGTTTACATGAAATTCGCCGCTTATATCGCTTATTTCGCCGTTTATATCGGAATTTTCTCAAAGAGCAGAAATTCATAGACCACGTACTTTTACTAGTGATTCTATTCATCATGCATTGATTTTACTTTAAAAAGCCTTAAACAATAAAAACCTTTTAACTTATTGTATTCAATAATAAATTTTAATAATATATTTTTGTATAAATAATTATTAAAATTTACATTGAAAATAATTGATTTTTAATAAAATTATGAATTCATTACAAAAAAAGATGCTTAAATTAGATTTTTTTATAAACAAAATTATTAAAATTTATCATATATATACATGCAAATAATTATACATTTTTAGCATTATATATTTTTATATATACTGCTAAAAAGAAATTAACTACTCTGCGTAAAGCTGGAAAAAAACCATACACTTTAAGGGACAATTGGTCGGAGGAAAAATTTCTACCTCAAACTGGTTTGCGTTGAAATGATTGTCCATTTGAGCAGCGTAAATGAAAACCAATATGGAAACAATGAAGCTTTAAACAATAAAAAAACCTTTTTTTAATTGCAAATTTTAATAATATATTTTTATAAAAATAATTAATAAAATTAATCATTGAAAAAGTTAGGGCTGACATCCTTAACCAATAAAAAGAAAGCATCATCTGCCTCGAAATCTGCCAACATGGTGCCAAAATGGTTTCAATAAATAATGAAATAAAAGGAAATGTTGGTAGAAAATGCATCAATGATGAAGAGCAATGGTAACTTGCACTAGAAATAATAAATCAATACTCGAAAGCCATCAGAATTACGATGGCTTTGGTAAATGATTAATTTTTGGAAATACAGCCTCAATGATGAAATTATTGGGATTCAATCTTTGTATTTTTAATTTTAACATCCACGAAACAGCTTGTTTTAAATCAAACCAATGGGGAATGGACATCTCTTATCTTATTAGAAGAAAGGCAACTTAACTAACCACAAATCAAAGTAATGAAACTCAAAATAATGAGACATCTTTAAGTATGGCCTACAACAAGATAAAATGGTTTCAATAAATAATGAGATAAAAGGGAAATGCTGATAGAAAATGGATGTGAACAAATGGTAACTTGTACTAGAAATAATGAATCCATCATGGAATAATGGATTATTTCGAAAGCCATCCGAATTACGATGACTTTGGTAAATGAGGAATTTTTTGAAAATACAGCATCAATCGAGAAATTATTGGTGATATATCTATGGAATTTTAGTATTAACATCAATGAAACAACTCGCTAAAATCAAAATAATAGGGAGCTGGCACCTCTTATTACAAGAAAGGCAAATTTAACTAACCACAAATCAAAATAATGAAGCTCAAACAATGAAGCATCTTGTACGGCCTGCTACAAAATAAAATGGTTTCAATAAATAATGAGATAAAAAGGAAATGTCGATGGAAAATATCAACGATGAAGAGCAATGGATGTGAACAAATGGTAAGTTTGTACTAGAAATAAGAATCCAATCCTCGAAAGCCATTCGAATTACGATGACTTTGGTAAATGAACTGAACAATCAACTTCGAAGAAATCTTCATGGATGAGTTTGGATAACCAATTGTATCGGTTATCCAGTTTGTTAAAGAAAGATAAATCAAAACATCAAACTAGTCTCATTAAAGACCATTCAAGTTAGCAGTCTTAATAAGATTAATTATGTATTACTTATAATCTGTTCGAAACAAAGATAATTGTTGGAACCATAATCCTTGATAGGTTTTTAATGATGTTTTTCTTTATTTTTATCTGTTATTTTCAAGAAAAGAAGCAGAAAAATAATTCTTATTGTTTTACAAATATAAATAGTTCAGTTTTTCTTGGTTTCAATCAGTACCATAGTGTATTTTACGTTTATAAGAGATTTTTTGAAAATATTTAACTATCATAACATTAAGAAGGTTAATAGTTTCCAATATATATATATATATATATATGATTTTTACTCTTTTAAAAATTTATATCCATAAATAATGAATTTAGTGTTCAGATAAACATTTCAATACTTGAAAATATTTTGGAATATTAAAATCTTTTTCAAATGCAAAACCGCAAAATGTGAGGAAGATTTAAAAAAAATAAACAAACAAACATTAAATACAAATACATAATTTGATTTGGTTTGGTTTGGTTTGTCGCTCTACTGTCATCTTGTGCACACACAAAGGCTAAGCAGACGGGGACCTATAGTTTAAAGTGGATTCGTACCACTCACAAACGTCCATATCATCAACCAGGGATTCGAACCTGAAGCCTGTGGTACCAAAGGCCGTACCGCTAGCCAATTGACCATTATATGAAGAATACCGCTCTAAATTTGTTCGTGTGTAATTATCTTTGAAAATACAGAATCAATAATGAAATTATCAGCGATACTGTCTTCGGAATTTTAGTAATATCATCAATGATTTGGTTTTTGGTTTGTCGCTCTACTGTCATTTGTGCACACCAGGGCTAAATATACGGTGGGACCTACGTTTTAAGGTGGATTTCGTACCACTAATAAACATTCATCTTTTATCTTACTATAAGGAAGGCAACTTTAACTAACCACAAATTAAAGTAGTGAAACTCAATGAAACATCTCGTACGATCTACAACAAAATGAAATAGTTTCAATAAATAATGAGATAAAAGGGAAAAAGTCGATGGAAAATGTATCAACGATGAAGAGCAATGGTAACTTTGTACTAGAAATAATGAATCCAATCCTCGAAAGCCATCCGAATTACGATGACTTTGGTAAATGAACTGAACAATCAACTACGAAGAAGCTCTTCATGAAAGAGTTTAGATAGCCAATTGCATTCGGTTATCAGTTTGTTAAAGAAAAAAAGAGAAATCAAATCATTAAACTTGTCTCATTAAAAAGAACATTCAAGTTAGCAGTCTTAATAAGATTAATTATGTATTACTTATAATCTGTTAGAAAAAGAAGATAATTGTTGGAGCCATTATCCTTGCTAGGTTTTTAATGATGCTTTTTTTTATTTTTATCTATTTCAAGAAAAGAAGCAGAAAAATAATTCTTATTGTTTTACTAATATAAATACCTCAGCTTTTATTTGTTTCAATCAATGCCATAGTGTATTTTAAATATTATAAGAACTGTTTTGAGAAACAAAATTAATTATCATTACAAAATTAGAAATCAAACATAGACTTTATATTCTTAAAAATATTATACGCTAACAGATTAAAAAGTGAAAAAAAAAATTGGGTGGGATTTGGTTTGGTTTGTCGCTCTACGGTCATTTTTGCTCACTTTGGGCTAGTTAGACCGGGACCTACTATTTAATGTGGATTCCGTACCACTAGTAGACGTCCATGCCACTGTCAGGATTCGAACCTCAAGTCTATGGTACCAACGGCCAGAGCGCTAGCCAATTGTCCATTAGACCATCATTGGGGAGAGGGGAAATTCTTCGATAAGAATGATTGTTTTTATTTCGATTTTCATATTATTTAAGAAGAGTTGTTTAAATATGCCAAATAATACCAATAAATACCAAACTGATATTTTTCTTAATTACTTTTTCCAAAATTGAAAATCTTTTATGTTACTGTATGTTTTATGTTTCTGTTCTTTTCCACCATACGTGCTAGTAATTTATCTTAATTATCTTAAGATTTGTTGTAAGCTTTTTAACATAATGGATCTATACAACTGCTATATTTAATCCTACCTATAAACACATATTCCATAATCATTATGTTTAAATCTATATATCAATATATACCCAACATTATTATATTCTTTTGCTATCATTTATTAATAAAAAATTTCTTCGATAAATTCGCACCCCAATATTTCATATTTTGTTAGTTTATAATGCAAAGATATTTCTTCAGACCATCCTTTTCTCTATGATGCCATTCCGAATCACTGGCCAATGTATTCCCTAAGCAAAATATTACCATAAAAAGCATTACACATAATATCATCATAACTATTTTCATAATACCAAGGAACGTAATAACTGCATATTCTTGCTGCCAATGAATTCCATATATCATAGCTCACTTAAGAAGTGCGCTTAAATTATGCGTACTCTCCTTAGACGCATTCATGCAAGAAATAGACGCAGTGATAACTCCGCTTCCGATGCTTTATGAGATAAAGTATGAGATAGGATCTCCGACTCCATTGTGCGGAATGAGGTTTATCGAAAAGAGATAAAGCCCGAATGGGAATGAGAAATTGAGATAAATCGAATCAGTTCGTTGGTATAGAAATTTGAATAGTCTGGGAAAAAGAGAGAAAAAGTTTGACTTTAAAGAGGAAAGTAGAAAAAAATAATTTGATAGACGGAAAGATAAGGAAAATATTTAATGAAATGACTTTTAGATTTCTCCCGCCATTTTTATTTTCGTGATGGCAGAGATAGAAATTAGAGAAAACTGCATTCGAATGAGAAATGAGTTTGATGTTTTATCGGAGGAAAAATCTTAATGTTAGATTTTTTTCAGAGATAGTACAATTTAAAAATCGTTTTCATTATTATTCGAAGAAATTTAATAATCTGATAAGACAACTAAATCGCACTCACCCGATTTTGAAAGTTAAGAAATAAAAATAATTGAAAATGTTTGTTGTTGTTATTGTTATTTTTATCAGAAAATATCTTGAGCCATATCGCAAAATAAGTCTGTTGGGATTTGGCAACTTTTTGTGACGCCAAGTGGACTAAAATCGGACAAATGTGGTAATCCAGGTTTCCTGTACTGTTTACAATTCACTACACTTACAATCGCAACCCATTTACTTGGCGCACTTTGGCGAAAAGATTTTTTGACGCCAACTCCCAAGGGCCCTATTCTTTTTGCTATATCTTATTTTCAGATTTTTAATAATTTAATAGACCGGAAGATAAGGGAAAATATTTTCAGATTTTTTTCGCCTGCCATTTTATTTTATGATGGCCGGAAAGATAAAAACTGCATTCGAATCAGAAATGAGTTTGATGTTTTATCGGAGGAAAAATCTTAATGTTAGATTTTTCAGAGATGGCATGTTTAATAGTACAATTTAAAAATCGTTTTCATTATTATTTGTTAAGTTTAATAATCTGATAAGACAATTAAATCGCATTCAAACGATTTTGAAAGTTTAGAATTAAAAATTTGAAAATAGTTGTTGTTGTTATTTTTTTAATCAGAAAATATCTTGGATCAAATCTCAAAATAGGGGCCGTTGGGATTTGGCTACTTTTTTACGGCGATAAGTCGGCCAAATATGGTAACAGTTTCCTGTACTGTTTACAATTCACTACACCTGCAATCACAACCCGTTACTCGGCACACTTTGGCGAAAAAATTTTTTGACACCAAATCCCAACTACCCTCTGTGATTTTTACCATATCTTAATTTCAAATTTTCATAAAAATTTTTAAATTGCTTTCATTATTTTTACAGAAATGGCAAATATTAATGCTATTAAATTCTAAAAAAATATTTTATATTTAATAATTTATAGCAAATGTATCTCAATAATTTGTTACAAACTAATAGATAACGTAATAAATTTTTATTAAAAATTAAGATGTGGTAAAATTGCAGAATAGGGGCCGTTGGGATTCGGTGTCAAAAAATCTTTTCACAAAGTGCGCCAAATAACGGGTTACGATTGTAAGTGTAGTGAATTGTAAATAGTACAGGTAACAACATTTGGCCGGTATCGCCTATTGGCCCTCAATACAAGTCGCCAAATCCCAACAAACCCTATTTTGCAATTTGGCCCATGATATTTTCTAATAAAAAATAACAACAACAACAATTTTCAATACTTTTTAATTCTTAACTTCCAAAATCGTTTTAATGCGATTTAGTTGCCGTATCAAATTATTAAACTTCACGAATAATAATGAAAACGATTTTTTAAATGCCTTTTTTCTGGCTTTGTCAATAGCATACGAAGATAAATAATAGTTTATTTAGACTAAACCAAAAAGTTCATGGAGATTAAATATATACTGAATAAATATATAGAGATGAATACATATGGATATGAATGTATCAAATAAAGCTTATATCACTCACAAAAAGTATCAAAATTGAAATTGAAGATTCAAAAATTTGTTATAAAAGCAACACATCAAATTTTCGATTATATTGTGTGCCTGATTCCAACTATATGAATAGAACAGAAAATTTATCAAACAGACATCAAATATTCACATTTCAAAGCGTTTTTGTATTATTTATTTGTATAAAAGATATTTTATATTTGACACATAATGGATTGGAAATTCAAAAGAACTTTTATAAAGTTGTAAAATATGATGAATAAGTAATTGACGTGAATTAAATTTATTTTGTGAATTGATATGTATCTATAAAAGCTATCATATTCTTGTAAATATTTGAATTGAAAAGATTTAAATTTTAAAATATATTTATATAAATGCTTCATTTTCGTTGATCTCAAAAATATTTTGAACTTAGGATACATAATTTAAAAAAGCATTCGAATGATTGGTTTCATAAACAATAAATATTGTCTGAATAAATTCTACTCAATTCAATTGAATTAAATTTTAAACAATTTACTACTAAACAAATAGAAAATAATCTGAATTTTCTAAAAAAAAAAGTAATTTTTTTTTCTTCTTTTGATATTTGATTCAAATTTTACCAAATATTAAATAAATAAACATTTTTTTGGTATTCGAAATTCGAATGTTTAACATTTTAAAGTTAAGATTTAAAAAAAAAAAAAAGGTTTACGTGAATTAGGCTTAAGAAAGTTCTAAATTTTAATTCAAACTATACCAAATATGCATAAATAAATAAATATATTATTTTAAAATTCGAAATTCGAATGTTTCTGCTTCTAAACCGAAAAAAAATGTTTACTTGAATTAGCTTAAGAAAGTTCTAAATCATCCTAAGCATATATATTTTGTTCGCAGGGTATAAATAAAATAATGAAATGAAAGGAAGTAATGGAGGAAAAGTCGCATTACCAAGAGTTAGGAATTTAATGTTTTCTAGAAAAAAGAAGGAAAAGTCATTATTTCTAGAAGTTGATAGCTTTTCCAATAGTACTTCAGCACAAATTAGACAACTTCAGAACTCGAGAATATCATTTATTTTCGAAAAGTATAGTATATCTGAGAACAAAATGAAGGTAAGAAAATATAGCCTTGCATTTTGTGCGTAAATTTTGCATATATATGGAATTATCGTGAAAAGTTTGGCAAGATGTGTTGGTATTGAAAACAGTTTATCGAAATGAAAGTTAACATTTGCGTATTAATTGTTTTTATTTCAAGTTTAAATTACATTGAACTAATATTAATTCCATTGAAAATAAATTGCTTAATTTTAGTAATTATAAGAAGTAAATCTTTTTCTTTTGTTTAATGGAGCTATTTAGAGTTATATTAATATAAAGTATTCTGTAATTTGCATATTCTAAACAAAAAACTTTTTGAGAATTTTCTTTGTTATTTAATGAATAAAATTTATAAAAGTCTAATATTAAATTGTTGCATGCTTTCTTGGTAAAATAGAAATTTCATTATGGAAATGAAAATTCATACTCTTGTTAATATTTATTTTTATTGTAGGACATTTTCTTGGCAACAACACAATTTTGGACTTTGTACAAGATCATGGATTTGAAGTTGAACATCTGTCTGTCAATGCGAAAATTCCGAAGAGGTAAAATGTTTTAAGTATTTATTTAATTTAAGTTGTTGGTTGAAGAAATTTTTCTTTTTTAATCATATAATTTTATATTCAAATCCTGACTTAAAGGATTTTTGTAAAAAGCTAAAAAACGGTTTTGAAAAAAAGAAAAACTAAAAATATGCAGAAATCGTACAGAAATCAAAATGCACAAAAGAAAAATTCACAATAGCACATGAAAATAAGAAAATTTTTAAAAAAATTACTTGTTCTTAATATGAAAATTCTGGCAAATAGAATTCGCTCTCAAAACTTTTTGGAGATATTTTTTGGTAATAGAGATAAATTTAAAATGTTAATAATAATAAATAATTGAAAAAAAGCATTTACCTTGTGTTGTGGTTTCAGATTTATAAAATTCCACATTTATTCTATAAATTTTAAATATAAAAGAATCAGTTTTTTTTTTTAGCGTTTTAAATATTTTTATCATTGTTTTAAAAAATATCTATTTTATTAGTTATTATTTTATTTTTCCTATTCGACTATATTTAAATCTAATGAAGTAAATTGCAGTGGGACATTACATTATGGATGATATATCGCTTATATGTATTACATCCATATTGTAGGATGTACTACATATAAACCAATGTTTGGGTATTATATTATCTCCATCGATAATAATTGGCTATGAAATTATTAATCGTTGTTTACTGTTTGTTCAATAATGAAACCATTAGTAGCTCCATATACCAAAAATATTTAAGTTGTATTATTGCTAAATATTGATTTATTAGATTAATACGATTTGTAAACTAATATTAACTTTTCATGGCATAATTTAGTGATATTGTTTTAAATTATGTTGCTGAGAAGGATCATTTTGCAAATGATACTATTATTGTTGTTAGCAACTTCATGTCAACTATCAGTTAATTTTTTTCATTATTATCATTAATTCCATCTAAAAAATTTTCATCAAAAAGTGCATCATGAAATTCATCTTTTGTGAAATAAATATAAATAGATTTAATCTTGTTCCTTCTTCTCAAGAATTTTATTTTTATCATGTGTAAACATCACGTTGTCCTGGTTAGGGGTCCTTGAAGTTATCCGAAAATGAGGACCTAGCAAATAAAACTCCATTTCAAATTCTGGCAGAAGGAATTTTCTGGAGAATTTGGCTTTTGTTTGAAGTGTTTTGTAGTATAGTTTTGAAGCACTTTTCATGTCTTGACTTGGAATTTTAAACATTTGTATATCCAATGGCTATAAGTACCGTAGTGCGTTGATCAATTCATTCTTCTTGAAGTTTCACATTTATCACTTTTGGCCTTTTCCGTGCTTATGAGTTGTATAGTGCTTCTTATTGTATTTGGAATACTTCATTCTTCATTTATGCCTAGAATTTTCAAACATTGATATATTCACTTGGCTATTGAATGTTATAGTGTTTCTTGTAGAATTTGGAATGCTTCATTCTTCATTTACGACTAGAATTTTCAATCTTTGATATATTCTTTTGGCCATTAAATATGATAACGTTTCTTGTAGAATTTGGAATATTTCATTCTTCATTTACGACGACATATATCTTACTTTTGTATATTCTTTTAGAGATTCTTGTACAATTCATTCTTCGTGAAGCTCTTGATCTATTCAAGATTGCTATATTCATGTGGCTATTGAATTTGGCCATTCGTGAAGTGTTCCAATCAATTGCTTCATATATATCTTGTATTATTTAACATATTCCTGAGTTTATTCATCCATTCTCGAATGTTCGCATATGATAAGTTGAAATTTGCTGAGCAGATTTCAGTTTTTTTTTTTATTTCAATACGCTGTAAAACATTATAAACGATTGTACAACAACAAGCGAGTCGATATCTGTTATATTTATTTATTTTTTTGCTGTTATGTATATGAATGGTAATAATCATGGTTTCAATAATCAATCTTCAGATTAAAATCATAGTTTTAATTCATATAAATATTTATTAAATCATAATAAATAAATAAAATGCACTTAAGCATTGTGTGAAAAATAACCGTGCATTACTTTTCTCTTTTTGCCTACTTTGAATATTACAGAACTATGGCATTTTGTCACGATACCAGAGAAGAAATGTGTATCTTTGATTAAAAATACATTTTCTCATGTATGGAAATAAGTTATCCTTACACTCTTCATTTTAACATAAGCGATACTTATTAACATAACGTACTACTGTGTCTACAAAGCAAGACTAACTTTCAATTTACAATTCCCAGGGCTTATGGAATTTCAATTTTTTTTTCAGATTGCTGGCACTATTCTTGACATCTGTGGGAAATATGAAATCAAAATATTCATTAGTGTTTCAGTTACGCTTGACTTTGTAAAATGCTAAAACTGATTCCGGCGATTTTTGAAATGTCTGAATTAATTGAGCAAAGAACTAGCATTGAATTTTGTTTACGGAAATGTATAGAATGTTGCAGAAGGCATTCGCTGAGCATTCCTATATCGGAAAAATGTTTAGAAGTGGTATAAACAGCTCAAAGAAGGCAGAGAAGGCTTTGAAGAAAATGTAGTTAAAAATTTCGCAACGATGCCGAAAATGCGGAGTTAAAAATTAAAACTCGCCTTTGTAAAACGTGGACAAATATATAGGTTTCTCGGAAAATTCATAATTTTAAGCATTTTAAATAATGCTTAACGAAAATAAAATTAAATTAAATTAAGAACAATTTTAAAAATAAATTAAAACGCAATTAATGCTTGACGAAAGTGACGTTAATCCAAACTCTTGGGAATGAAATACAGATCTATGGATGATTTAAATATGGTATTTAATTTTATTTCAGATTAAATGATGTAGGTGAAAGTTTGTTGACAGAAATCTGTTATAGATTTATAATTATCTTTGCGTATTCTAAAATTTCTAGGATTTCTAGTGTTAGATGCTAAGATTCTAAATTTCTAGGATTAAATGCTAGGATTTCTGGATTTTAGCGGATGCTAAAATTTTTTTGATCTAAATTATGTTCTTGTAATACATCGCCTATCATTTACTTCATGATATAGAAATAAAGTGGACACAATAACAAATCCAATCACCGTTGCTATAATTATATATATATTTAATGGTTTGAAATTTTGGATTTGTAACATTTATAGTAAATGTCATGTAATGATGGTTTTCATTTCTAGTACTCAATGAAGAATATCTGTAGATATGATAGCACAATAACGATAATAATTAACAATAACAAATCTATAGATATAATAACATGGACACGATACAAATCCAGTCACCCAAGTATGGCTTTAATGTACTATAAGCAAGCAAAGAATTTCACGCTAAAATTATCTATTTAGAACTTCATAACTCTTCAGATGTTTGGCAATGCATGTCGTGAAATCGAGTATGGCTTTAATGTACGAGCAATCAAAAATTTCACACTAAAATTAACAACTTTTCTACTTACTTTGTAAGTTTTAAAAACTTTAATGTAGTTTAATGAGCAATCAAAGAATTTCACACTAAAATTAACAACTTTTCTACTTACTTTATAAGTTTTAAAAACAAATTTTTAACATCTCATCTAAGTTTTTATTACACAATTTTGTAACAACTCCAGTAGTTGTTGAACACGCCACGTTATAATACTTATTCGGTAACGTGCTTTTACTTTTTACATTAATGTGCTTGGTATAGTAATAATTCGCTATAAAATAATATAAATATTACACATCCCATTTATCCCACTGTAATGAATAAATAACTATGCTGTTGTTGTTACTAATCCCCCTGGTGTAAGAAAGCCTACACCTGGTCCATAAGACCCCGTCGCAGGTGACAGGTCCACAGCTGAAGGTAATATGCAGTTTCACTTTAGCAAGGGACCACGAGGACAGAAGACTGACAAAACCTCAAGACAACGCTCTAAGATCCTATTAGGCCAGGACTTACAGTTTAAAGTAGATCCCGAACCGCTACAAACATCTATAACACCACCGAGACTCGAACTCGAAACCTCTGGTACCGAGCGCTAGACACTCGGCCATTCAGGCCCCATAAATAACTATATACACTTCCTTACGATATAAGTACAATAATTTATATTAGTAATACCATGTTTGTGTGTACTAATTTATTAAAGTAACTTGAAAATTAATTTTGTTGTTATCATAATTTATATCCTGCGCTGTAAAATTGAAAGTTTATTTTATTATTTTCAAGAGAAGTTTTATTGATTACTAAACCACACAACCAAATTAGTATCTAAAAATAAAGTTTAAAAAAGAAAGATTCACACTGCATCTCATTTATTTAGAAAAATGCAATGTTTACAACTAAAGATTTCTCTCACAAATCCTAAATAAATATCAGTTAATAAACAAACAAAATACCAGAAACGCTACGAGAGGCTTAAATGAAACATGAGTAAATAATTCACGTCAGTGCTGCGCAACTTAGTCAAAGCAGACATCAGAAGCGAAAAGTAAGAAAGTCCCAGCTTATTGCAGTTCCCACTTAACAAACGGCGAAGATTTGCATTTGAGAAATGCTTAATTTATTTCGTGATGTGGAATATTCCAACACCAACTGAATCATCCATTTTCGGGAAACTAATATTCTCGAATGGATGCATGTGTGTGCGGAACTTTGGGAAGTCTGAAATCGCAAATGCAAGAGTTCGAATCTGAAGCTCTATCGGCCGACTTCGGAACACAAGATGTAAGAAGAGCAGGACAGAAATTTAGGGATGTACTTTGAAAATTCTTGTAAGTGATTTGTTTGACTTTTTAATTTATGGATTTTAAAATATAGTAGTTTTTAATATCAGACATTTAATCTGAAGGCAGTCATTTTTGACAATTGGCAGGTATCTAGCAGATTTAACGTTATTCAGTTCTGCTTTTTCTAATTAGGATCGTTACATTTGTATTTATAACAGAAAATTGCTCGTTAAACAAATTTTTCGTGAACATGAAATTACCTATGATTGCGCATCTCTGCTGACTTTGGCATGCATTTAGTATTGGGAAAAAAAGTTGGCATAATTCTGCAGTACTTGTGTCGAGGGGGATTACTTTGAAAATGATGAAAGAAATTTGGAAGAATTAATAAAGATTGTTTGAAAAAATAATTGATCTTACTTTTTGGGAACAGAAGTATGTACAGAACTTTGAATTAATACAATTTATTACATTCATGTCCATAAACTCAAGACAATTCAGAATCCAGCCAACAAAATTCCCAGAACCTAAAAATAAAAATTTCACCTGTAGAATTATCGCCACACATTCTTTGAAGAAACAATATGCAAAACAGGGAAACCAAACAGATGGCGGATAGTGCCCAAGCAATGACGAGAGTGTAAAGAGAGGTGCATAAGTGAATGGTGGCAAAGAAGTAAAATTGTCAGTCAGTGCTTTAAAGCCTTCAGTGCAATAACCGCATAGTTATGGCACAAAGGAAGCATTTGGATGATTTTTTACGTGGTAGAATTATCGGACGACTGAATGTGGACGTACCCAGCTGGAAGTATCCGAGGAACTTGAATCGCCCAGAGTGTCATCTCCAGGCTTTGGCAACGATTCCAAGATGATGGTAATGTGAGTAGATGTTACAGCACAGGTCGCCCCCGAGTTACAACGCCGAATGAGGACCGGTATTTAGCAGTTACTGCCAAAAAGAAACAGACGGAGCACAGCATCAGACCTGTCTCGTCAGCTCTCTTCAGCTACCGGTACGACAGTTTCAAGGCAGACCGTGTACAGACGCTTAGGGCAAACATCGGGTCCATATGCTCGTAGGCCTCGTCAGATGTGTTCCACTTACCGCAACTCACTGTCGCCTGCGACAAATCTGGTGGTGGCGTTACTGGCTGTGATACCGCAATATCCGATGCTTTCCTGGACGAGGAATTGTGTTTAGTTTGGTAATCCGATTCGCCGGACT